>OMLF01050903.1:0-12339 GCA_900302615.1 Holocentrus rufus
TTGGTTAAGAAAAAAAAAAAAAAAGACGGGCCATGAGCGCAAAATACCCAACATGCAATGCAGGCGGCACAAGGATCGGCTCTTTACTGTGTGCTCACACTGCGACCAACAAGTCATCATAAGTCCATCGATATCTAATAAAACCAAGCGTCTTCGGAAACTGGACTGATGTGTGGACGCTCAACAAGCTAATCAATCAGATCAGCTATCTACAGCCAATCAGATTTCAGAGCTGGTTTTCCTTCCCATGTGTTTTGTTTAAGGAAAATTGCCCCGTCTGGCGAGTGAAAAATTGATTTTATTTGAAAGGTGCAAGGAATACGATTTAAATAATACTTGGCTGCATCAATTTCTGGGGTTGATGGTGAATTTGAAGGAATGCCACCTTATTAGTATTTGCTACTGTAGCTAGCTATAATGAGAGGCAATACCAGAGCAGCGAAAAATACATGATTTGCATGTTCAAAGCTTTGTAGCTGCACAACACAGATGCAATCGGAGCCTCTGGCCCCGCCCACCATCATCATAACAGTGCAAACAAACAACAACAGGCGCCGGGATGAATTTAATTCAAGGTAGTGAACTCCAACGCGATCGCAAATGATCTTTGTCCTGTTGGGAGGGGCGGGGGATTCTTGTTTACACCCTGTGCATATCCACGGCTACAGTGCAGAGATAAATGAGGATATAATATGTACCTAATATACAAAATACCTAATGTTCAACTCACACTTTTTCTGCAGTCCATATTTTCACTTAAAACACTAATTTACATCAAGTAAATCCCCAGTGAAAGGAGCATCATAGCTGTATCATCTGGTTAAAATACTCAGAAACAAATAAGCAACAGTTTTATGATCCATAACATCTGGGTCAAGACAAGGCCACTTTGTTTTAAAATGATGGAGCTCAAGTTCATCATGGTTATCACACTCCTCCTGTTCGACTAATGAATCGCTTCTAATTACTGAACAGGGCAGGGAACTAGTTTGTTACTCGGCGGCTGGTGAACGCCGCTCTACCACACAACGACTTCCTCCAAACAGCTTTTTCCTGTCACAGAAACTGGCAGAGAAGAAAAACCCTACTGCTCACAAAATTCCTGTCCTGATTAAGATCTCCATCGCTATCAATCAGGCTTGACTGGTTGTTAATATATATATTTTTTTAGGGATAATCCAAATATTTGTTGACAAATGTGCCACAGTGCAACTTTGGCATTTCAAGGGAGAGCTGTACTGAACGTCTAGCGATAGATATGAAGAGTTACGCTTCAAAATGAGCTGTGTGCTATTTTAAAAATGTGACCAAAGAAAAAGCTATTAGATAAACGGGTGCAAAGTGTAAAGAAATTAAGGTACATTACGGTAGTTTCTACATAATGATATTGATTAACTTCAGTCCTTGGCAAGCAAAAGAATAACACTTTTATAGCATGGATCCTCTGTTTATATTTTAGAGATACTGAATGATGAATTTTCTTATGATTTTTATTTTTTTTGGAGTTCAACTCTTCATAACTGCCTCAAGAATTTGAATATATTTTTGTGTCTAATGGTGTCTTTGGTTGCAACCACTATCTAAACGTCCTGTAGCCAACATCAGCTACATCTTTTACATTCACAAATAAATAACAAGTAGTCACTTTACTACATATGAATATGAGGCGCTTATATATATATAAAAAAAAAAGATACTGTTGCAGGTTAAACCAAACAAAATCAAAGAGGAAAAGAAACTGAGTGGAATGACGGTGATGAAAGTGGTTTTAGTGTGCAAATTGGAGAAATGAACTCTCATTTCTCTGAGATGATTATATGAATGAAATGAAAGGCAAGATGGTTCACCTCAAACCTAAACAATATATCTCCCAATATATTTTCCAAATCCAATTGTGATTAATTTCTCCTTCAGCACCTTGAAGGTAGCAGAACCATGGTTCCATGTCATTGTAATAAATAATTGAGTAATATTAAACAAACCAAATATATACATAATCAGTCCAAAAAGGGTTAAACATGATTTGCAATTTAAGCTTCTCTTTGAATTTGTGCATGTGCATTTTTTTCATTTTTAACGAATTAAGTGCCCAAATGATGACGGAACGTTTTGAGAAGGCAGCTGTTTACCTCAGACTCTCTCGGCTCCACCAGTTTGTCCAGTTTGGTGTCCAGAGCTTTCTGAGCCCGAGACGACTGCAGCCACAAACTTCTCAACTGTCTGTTTTTTTTCTTTTCTTTTTTTTTTCCGGCGCCGCCTTTGTGGAAAACGAGTTAGCTGTTGATTTTAGCTGCCTGCTCCTTCTCAGCCTTCTCTTTGGCCTTCTCCTTCTCCATCAGTTTCTCCTCCTTCTGCAGCATCACCATGATGTCGGCCACCTGGCTGGTGGTGATGTCGATGTCCTCCTTGTCGATCAGCTCCACCACCTGTGAAAACACAACAAATGATGGTCGTCTGTCTGAGATGAAACACTTTCCTTTCACAAAATGAGTCCTAGCACCAAATTAGACACAAATTGTGGTATTTTGAAGAACAGGGAAGCTACTGAAATATTCAATAATGCACTTCAAGTAATGATTCTTCTCCAAAATGGTTAAATAGTGTTTTAGACTAACTCTTCATTTGTATCTCAGTTTTCTTAACATACTTACAAATTTACGCAAAAGCTTTTTAAAAAAACAGTTAAAACAGACAGGCAGCTGCTGCTAACTGCATTACAGCCAGCAGCCTGTTAATTAAATAAATTAAAACAAGGCCAGTAGCTCATTAATTAAATAAAACAGAGCCAGCAGCTAGTTAATTACACAACTTAAAATACGGCCACTGGCTACTTAATTAAACAAATTAAAGCTAATTACAAATTAACCATAACTCTTACAGCACAGTGTGCCAGAAACAAGAACAAAGTAACACATTAATAAATACAGATTGAGGCCTGCTCCACACTTTTGATTTTAAAATCAAAAAACAAAAACATCAGTTGGATCGACAAGGTTTCTATTTCCAAATTAGCTACAAATGATCCGAACTGCCTGGTTTATAAAATGTGCTATACAAATAAGCTATTCAATGAATTCAAATTGAAAGCAAAGATTAAACTGAAGAAAAATGTAAGCTTCAAGTGACGTACAACCAATATACAGTATTATATTTTAAATTATAAAAGATCGGTTAACATGCACTTGTTGAATCATCAAAGTTACTAAATCAGCATCTGCAGTGGACGATCTGTTGAAACCTAAGAATATCAAAAGAATATCGTGGGTTATCATCCTGAATTTTTCCCATTTTTGAGTGACAACAAGAATTACATTTCACTTCGTATTTCTTGATGATCTCAGCAGTTAACATGCAGCATAGCCGCAATAGTTTTTCCAAACTTTGCACATGCATGAACGTCTTACCTTCGTCTCTTTAAAATACCTTTGACTTCAGTAAGAGCCCTTTTTTGAAAGCAATTTAAAAAACAGACAATAAAAAGCAAAATGACACGAGAAAGCCTGCCGGTATCTTCTGCCGTCCTCGTGAACGTACTTTGATGACGTCGTCGATGTCGATCTTGCCGTCCTTGTTGTCGTCGAGGGCGTCGGCGATGCTCTGCAGCTTGTGCTCTGGAATGTTCTGGATCTGCCGCATGACGCTGATGAGCTCGTCGATGCTGATGAGGTTCTCCCTGAAGGTGTAGAACAGACTGCATACAGGAAACGATTACTCGGTTTGACAGGACGTAAAATGGTGGAGAAGTCTGAGGAGCGGCCTGTCCGGCTCACATGCTGCATTCAAGGTTCCCAGATCACACCAATCAAACCGATTTTCAAACCGAGTTCCATTTTTGCTTGTTTTGTGTTAAATTTCGGTCAGATTTGCTTCAACACTAAGGCACACTAAAATGCAATGCAGCACAGCTACAATTAAAGATCAATTTAAACAGATTTTTATTAAAGCATCTGGTCACTACTGCGTTTAAAGATGCACTATGCAGTTTTACATGCTGTTAGCTCCAAATGGAAAGGAGAGGTGACTGTAAGAAAGATTTAAGCTTCAAAACTCCAGAAAACAGATAACACTGTCATGCAACACACTCTTATTTACTGTGCGATGCTTCATAGGGAGAAGAAACCAAAGAAACAAGAGAAGCTAAAGATCTGAGGTTGGAGATCCCAGTTTTCTCTGCACAGAGCTGCTCACTGCTGTTTTGGATTTCAGTCTGAAGGTGCCGCAGACTTCAAGCAAAGTCGCCGCTGTGACGGCTTTCAACGTCGCAAAGATCCAAATTAGTGGTTGGAGGAGGGGGGGTTGTGACGGCACCCAGACCGAGCTTTGGCATCCACAAACAAACAATTTTTATCTTGTTTACAGTTGAAGCTGCCTGCTGTTCTCCGGCTGGACCAAAGCAAAACTGTGACCTGTGATGAATAAAGTTCAGTGACATTCATATGAGCTCTGTCTGCTCTGAATTCTGTTCTCTTTCTGCAAGATAAAACTGTACAGCACCTTCACAGACCGTGTCTTCACCGGTGTTTGCACGTGTTGCAACGGTAAACTTTGCTGGAAGTCCACTGCACCTTTAAGTTTCAAATTGTTTTTCTGTGGATGGACGAGTCTTCACACCAGACGCTAGAATTTAAATACAAATACAGAAAATCTACAGGGTCTCAATTAGTGTGGTTTTGATTTAGGCCGATAAGATGGGTGTATTTTTATGTCCAAGTCTTGCATGGTGCAGCTTTAAATCACAATGCTATAAAATTACTTATTAAATTAACCTACATAAATGTTAATAAGTTATTCTGACAAGCAAACATCCCTCACACATCGTTCAACACCATTTGGACTGACCGTTTGAAATGTTTCATATCAAGCGATCTGAATTAGATGTTTTCAGTGTTAAAGGAGTGTTAAGTAACATGAGTGGACAGCATCTCAGAAATAGAAGCTAAAGCTCTGAACAAGGCAAAGGAAACGACTGATTCTTCATGGCAGAATTTCAGCAGCTGATGGTCGACAGCCCATAATGCAATGTTAGCATCCGGCAAGCAAGCAAATGGGGAGGCGTTTACAGCGATGTGGATCTTACCTTCTGACGTCACTATGTTTATAAAAGAATAATCTGTGAAATTTTAAACGAATTAGGAACTGGTTCTAAGAATGTAAAATAGAAAAATGAATACACAATTGTTTTTCATGTTTTTGTTTTGGGAAACCTTTTGTTCCTTATTATCTCTCCACCACCATTTTACAAAGTAGTGATAATGATGAAGATGATGAAGATGAAAGTGACGATGATGATGATGAATACTGTTACAAAAACAATCCATAATAACAACTGATTTCTAAATTACAATCCACATAAACATCTAATTGAAATTATGTGAATTTATGTAATTTCTGCTACACAGTTGTTTATCATGGAGAGTTTGAGAAGACGATGACACATAGGCAACATTTTGAGAAAGTTCAGACGAGCAGCACAAGATAATTAACGTATATATTTTATCTAGAGGCTCCAGTATCTGACAAACCCCTAAACTCACCGACCACATTCACTATTTTAGTGAAACAGCAAAGTGATGACAAGACTAGAAAAACAGGAAAACTGAACAGGTTTGTAAAGATCTTTCCCCATGTCCAATCACCAACCTAGTTGCAGGCAACATTGCCCGCCTCGTCAAAAAGTTGCCTATGCATCACTGCCTATAAGAAGCTT
The DNA here is from genome assembly GCA_900302615.1 of Holocentrus rufus. Classification (NCBI taxonomy): domain Eukaryota; kingdom Metazoa; phylum Chordata; class Actinopteri; order Holocentriformes; family Holocentridae; genus Holocentrus; species Holocentrus rufus. Next base: position 5,708 of record OMLF01050903.1, read on the forward strand.
CACGTCCCACAGTGACCAACACACAGCACAGCCTGTGAAATGGTGCGAAGCCATGAGAGAAATCAGGTGGTCCACTTTCCTCAACATCAGACTACAGTCAAAGTGTATCTATGTGAGGTTTATTATATTGTATACGCTATAAAATTAGACTTTCAAATGTTATAAATGTCTACTGGTAGAACTAACTCATCTGGCTTTAAGATTTATTTATAAGTGATGAGTTTCCTTCAAAATGAAACCTTCACTGTTTTAAAACTCTTATAAGACTAATTAAGCTCAGCAAGGATTATTTCTGAATTTATGAATTATTATGAAGGCCTTTGTTCAAAGTAACAGTCACATTAGATTTTATGTCCCTTTTTCAAATGTTTAAAATGTGTGTTAGGGGAACTACTTTGACGCTGTCTGACAGTAAAGTTTCCCTGTGGCAGTGACAGTGACGTTTTCAGCTCTTACCCGACAGGAGGCGTGGCTCCGCTGTCCATCTGCCCGTCCAGCACCACCTTGTCCTTCTCCAGCTCCCCGATGATCTTGTCGATGCGACCGATCATGCGGTTGACTCTCTTAGAGAGCCGCTGGCTGGCCTTTGACTCCTCTATCGCCTTCTCCTGCCCCGTCTTGGAAAGCTCCTTCTTTATCTCCTCCAGATCCTAGAAAACAAACATCAACACGTGTCCAAAACGACTAACTTGTCCCTTTTGAGACAAACTCCTCATAAAGTTTTCATTTCAGCGATAATAAGTCTGAAGTGATCGCACCTCATTGTATTCCTGAACGTCGTCCTTCAGCTCCTCCAGCTCCTCCTTCTCCAGAGTCAGCAGCCTCCTCTGCTCCTTCAGCTTGGAGCAGGCGTCGCTCAACATGTCGATCTCCTCCTTGGTGATTTCCTCACTCTGCAACAGAAACAGACGATTGAAAAATCATTCATTGCACAAAATGAAGACAAATGTTTTTTAATACAAGTCCAAAATAGTATACATAAAATATTTTGCAGGCTGGGTCCTCTATATTTTATTTTATTATGGAAGCGTACTCTTCAATTACTCAAAGGAGACAAAAGTAGGCACTTATTAAGTACCACATGACCCCAGAGAACGGACCAATAAAAGAGGGGTAAAAGAGGGAGGCAGGAGAGTCTAGTCGGTGAAAACTTCCACCCATAAACCCACTGACATGAACACATGATGGGAGGAACGCTGCAGAGCTACAAGGTTGTTAGTCGGGGGAGGAGAGGTTGGACACAGTGACTGACACCCTGAAGGAGTGACAAGGAAAAGACAGGAGCAGGAAGTCCAAACAGACGGGGGCCAAACAGTATTTGTCGGGACTGGTTTTAACCTGCCTGGAAAACCAGATTAGTGGGGATTTACCACAATAAGATGGTGGAAAGTTTGCCTACTCTATCATCTACTTTGGCTTGTTACCATCACTCCAGCTGGTTGATAAAGAAGTGAAAAAAAGATGTCAAATTTTGGGGCTCGTAGTAAAATAAATCTGATCTAGTCCCTGTAACATCATATAACCATGAAACTCTAATCTCTCTTAAGTCTAAATAACCACTCCAAACTTTAATTATCACATTCCAAAATTAATTTTCCAGTCGTCTGTTTTTCCTGGCACTTTTCTCACTGCACTATGAGGTGAACCCAGCCCATCTGGTAGGTCCGAGGAGGTTAAAACAAACGCCAGAAATATCCACAGCTACTGTTTGACCCCCGCCTGCGTCCACGGGCACTTGGTGAGAGCAGATGTGTGCAGGGATAAACTGGTGAGGATTCATTCAGGGGTGGAGACATCGTTAAACCTGACCTGGAAACGCAGGAACCTCTGCCACTGTTCAAACTGTACGGCACGAGAGAAGAAGTGGCAAAACGGTTGGTGGAAACAGGTGAGAGACAACAAGGATATGACACATGACCAAGTTATGATCATCACAAAGGAACAAACAAACGAGTCCACACAGAATACAAAACATGATCTGTACTGAGAAAGTGTAAATTGGGATTAAGAGTTAAAATGAAATGATTTGTTGTATAAATTTGATTTCCATTTCATTATTTGTTAAGTATATTAGTGTAGTAGCCCATGACTAAATTCCTTGAACCAATTAAAATCAGATTAGATTCATTGTTGCCCAAGATTAGGAGATCCAAAAAGAAAAAACAAAACAAAATTGGAAAGCAAAGTAAAAAGGTAGTCAAAGATGAAAGATGCATTTAATAGGTAACTCAGTATATATATAAGAATAAACTACTAAAACACTGAAAAGGACGCATATCTTCAATGCTAATATAGTTAAAAGAGTTCTCACCATCATGACTGGACAGATTAAGATTAATTTGGTTATTCCAGCCACATTTTCAAGATACATATTTGCAGAAAAAGCATTGAGTGTGATACTTGAGTGTTTTACCACAAAATTCAAATTCCATGCAGCACATTGCAGCTAAATGTATAAAAAGTCTTGTTGGTTGTGCATCATTTTGGGAAACTGCACATCACAGTGAGTGTGTGTTACCTTGAGTCCCTCCAGGACGGGCGCCGTGTCTTTCAGAATGTCTGACTGGACGGTCATGTCAACACCAGACACCGCCGGCTCTGCGTCGGCCTGAGCCTGCTTGGCCTTTTCTGCATCGAGCTCCGCCTCCTCCTCCTGAGGAAGAACGTGAGGGGGAATTCATCAAGAACACAGAGAAAGAAACAGCACTGTTAAAATACAGTAATACAAGCGAGAGTTCGAAAGTCCTCATGGAAACATTTCTTCATGCATTCATGAGCACCAGGAGACCGAGTCCACTTCCCCTGTTGGTCCTAAGTATGAAGATTTAGCTGCGATTTGCACAAGTGGACAAATTATGTGTTGGTGTGGGATCTGCTGGTCCCTTTGTTGAATAATTTAAAGGTTCTGGGAGGAGAGTCTTTACCCTGGCAGCCTTCTCCGCAGCGTCAGCCAGCCTCTCCATCTCCCGGTCCTTGTTGTCCTGGCGTATGGCCGCCTCCTCCTGCAGCGTCGTCTCCAGCTTGGTCTTATTGTCCACTTTGGAGAGCTCCATCTCTGCCACCATCACCTCGGCCTCCTTCGTCTGCAGAGGGGAGCACAGGGTAGAGCAGGAAATTATCCAACCAAATCAACAACTTATCTCCTTTGTATGAATTATACTGGTCTTGTTTTGATGTTTTTTTGATCATCAAGACTGCAGAGAAGCCCCGTCTGACGTACCATTATCTCCGGCAGCGTCTGCAGGGTGGTCTTCAGCTGGTCTGCGGGGGACAGCGTGTCGGGGAGGTACATGGCCCGGGACAGCAGCAGCAGGGAGGTCGGGATGTGCTGGTTCAGATGCAGCTCCAACCACTGGAGAGGAGAAAAGTGTGACACATGTTATTGTAGATATATCACATCTATATGAAGACATGAAGACTTTCAGAATCTCTGTAAACCTCCATAAGTCTGAATCTCTGAGTCTCTGTAATCAAAATAAATATGGAGATGGATCAGGCTGATATTGGACTTTTATTATTAAGTATCAGATACTGGCCGGTCATCCAGTGTTGATATGATGAAGGTCAAGCCTTGTTGTTGATACCTGGCTGAGCTGCTCTCTCAGTCGGTCCTCTGTGACTCCCAGAGACCTCATCCCTCTGACACGACAGGCAGCCTGGACCTCGTTCACGTTCAGACTCTCCACCCCCTCCTCCGCTATCAGCTGCATCAACACACAACACGTTACATTAGGTTTCTGGGTGTTTATATTTTCTTTTCTATGTATATGACAACTTGTTATGGTCAAAATGTTACTAAAATATTTTCAGTATTTGAGTTTGTAAGGAAATCCTCCTCTTTAATAATCAATTAATTATTGGAACTTCCTGACATAAGGATTAATGGAAAAAAATATTGCCTCTGGTCAATTAACCTTGTATTAGTTGTACAAACATCGCTGAACTTATTTATTTTGAGATGACGGCATCATTAATTTTTCACGAGGACAAGAACACAGCAGCACTTAGCGTCTGACCTTGTCGTCGGCGCGGATGGCCCTGAGCTTCATGATGAGCTGGAAACGCAGGAAGTTGTTGGTCCCGATGGACTGGAGCTCCAGCAGACGGCACAGCGCCACTAGCTGAGGTCGGGTCAGGTTGTCCAGGGTGAGCTCATCCTCGAACAGCTTAGAGAACCGGATGATCTGCTCATTACTGGGGCGCTCCCCGGAGTCCCGGATCTGTAAAGGTGAACAACTTACGGCTTGTAATTCATTCTCTAAAACGGCGGCTGCTGAAAGTCTTGAAGCTGCAGCAGTCAAGATGTTTTTGCAAAAATATCCCTGTCTTTTCAACCTGAAGTGGTGCTGCAGAGGAGAGCACCCCATTCCTTTAAATGAAACCCAAATGAAACTCTGATGTCGGATATGAACACTTCTCCACCCACAGGAAGTGATGAATCAATGAGTGAAATCCACCCTGTCTACTGCACAGCTTCTTTTTTTTCTTTTCTCTCAGTCCCTGGTGTATAAAGCAATCACAGAGCAGCCAGGCTGCTAGACATGAGATTTCTGTGTTTCCTTATGTCAAGTTACATGATTTCTTTTCTGGAAAATGGAGTCCTTAAATCTCTAACGGATACCTTTTGCTGCAAATGTGAAAAATTGCCTAGTTCAACTTTAATAGTAATTCTTAGAAGGCTTCCTCTTTCAGAGTTCAGAGGTGACAGCTAAATAGAAAGTAAGAATATAAAGTATTTAACTCCCTTTTATAATAAAACTTTACAACCAGTACCTTAAACGTATTCCTTCCTGTTAAACAAACCCAATCAAAGACTAACTGGCTGTTGACATTTCATTCTTTTTCCCACCAACAGAGGGTAGTACCAGGCCTGTTATCCCCCACAGTGTCACACACTGCCACTGAACCCTGATGCCAACCTTCTGGAAGAAGGTGGAGAACTCCTCGGTCACATCTCCTTTGGCAGCCTTGTTCCGCAGAGCGATTTCCTCCACGGTGTCCTGGAGGAACTTGGCCATCTCCAGTTTGACCCGCAGCTCCTTCTTCAACCTCTCCTCCTGCAACACAGATTCAAGGCTGCGTTACAATAATTCCACATAATCCGTCTTCGTGATCTAAGTTTAGCATTTTTCAAGATAAAAAACAAAATTAAAATCTTTGAATCTTGATATGTATATACTACTAATAATATGTCACTGTTCACTGGGCAGTGAGGTAGGGGTCAGGGTCACACTCCAAAGGTCAGGGTATGGGAAGTGCAAGTGAGGGATCTTGCTTTATCTATGGTAAGGATTAGGCTTCAAGTCGGATTAACCCTCATCAGAAGGAAACACGGATCACCTCAGGATCCGAATGCAGGTGAAAGTACATTGTGGGTGAGGATCCCCATTGATACTGCAATGTGAAAAACTGCAGTTTTGATGTTGCAAAGGTTGAAATATTTATTAAAACATCAATGGGAATCTATTGCTGTAAAGCTACAATGTAGTCTTAAAACTACACTTACAATAGGACCAATAATTATGCAAGTCACAACGCAGCTGCAACAACTGTAAGTGCAATATTGATCTGATGTACTTTTAGCTTTTAGTTCAAACGGGATGCATGCCTTTGTTTACCTTCTTTGACTGCGTCTCGAAGGTGGACGGCAGCATGTTGGGGAAGAGTTTCAGGGCCACAGGAAGGAGGAACTCCATGAAGGGGACGATGATGAACACCAGGAAGGGAAGCAGCCTGAAGACATCTGCACACGTTCGCAGGAACTGGGGGAGAAATATGTGAAAGGTTGGCATTACTGCTGATGAGGAAAACCAGAGAAGCAAAGAGTACAAAGAGGTGCTGTGTGCTGAGGAACAACGGAAATGATTTTAAATGTGGGGATTTAGCCCTGACAGACTGTGCACTTTGTCAGTAATAATTAAAAGTAGGCTTCAAATTGGAAAATATTTCATTAACTAAGCTTGTGTCTACATCTCTCTGGCTTTCTGACATGCAAAATGACTTTGCAGAGCGTGCAGAGCAGGCCTGTAAGTACCACTCTTTTCCTCCAGGATGTAATTCCTGCACGCCGCCAGCAGAGAGCAGCAGTGGGAAGAACAGCGAGCAGACAACAGGGAAAATGTTCCTTTGTCTCTCTGTACAATCACCCCACTCAATCCCTCTAATAGCAATTTCAGCAGCAGTCAGCACTTTTGACCCCGCGGCCATACATCTCCAGAGCAACAGAAACCTCCTAATTCACCGGCTTGTTATTTGCATGGCGCTGCACACCAAAGTGAACATTCTGCCTCACAAGGCTCACAAACTGTTCACCTGAGCCAATAGGAAGCACAAAAAAACACAGACCTGAACAATCCTCAGAGTATAGAAGGACCAGGCCAATGGTTATCATTGTGCCGCTGTCCAACTGGGGCTTACTGACCATCCCAACAAAATCCTAACCAAAAAGCTACAGAGATGCCCCTGGGGGGAGAAGGCCAAAACATGAGTCCCTCTTTCTCCTCTCTTTCCACCTGCATGTCAGTGAACCAGGGAGGGTGAAGGATTTAGGCCAGCCTGAGTGAAAAGGCCTTTGTCCGCAGTCCCATTGACATGTATATCATCTCCCAGAGTTCCACATCAAAGAAGGGGGG
>OMLF01050908.1:0-21586 GCA_900302615.1 Holocentrus rufus
TCCTCTGTTTGGAATTGCAAATCGGCCTGTGTGCTTTCTTACAGGCGAGGAGGAGGGAGATAAGGAGCAGGCTTGTTGGACATATCAGCAATCTGAGCATGTTGTTTGTTTCGATTTATTTATTTTATTTTTGTCGTTTATTTATCTCCCCCGTCACTGTTTATGAATTTATGTATGCACGTTTGTGTACACATGAATGGGAGAGGATTTCCGCTTGTAACAAGTGACGAAGATGGATAGCTTGTTTGCGATCGCATCTGGTTCAGATTGTATTGTGCTCAAGCGTGCACTCGAGGGATGGGGTGGATACAGAAGATTTTGTTTTCAAGAATGCTTGTGTGTGTGTTTCTGAGACTGCTGCTACATGGTTGTGAATTCAGCAATGTGGCAACATGGTGCAAGACGTGGAGCATGAGGTTGAGACAAGCGGATGAAACTTGTTTTATTTTTCTTTAAAAAAAAAAAAAGAAGCGAACACTGTTTGGGTTTGGGTTGAGTCAGCAGGCAGTGATAGATGAGCCCAGAGTGCCGGCCTGAAGATGGACTCCAGGAGATCACAGAGTCATTCGCCCTGCACAGATAGACACGGGGACAGCTCTTGGTTACTGAGCACAGGGATGGACCAGAAAACAAGATAAGAAGTAGAAACCCACGCACCTATACACACATATACACTGAGGCTGTCAGGTACTGCTGAGTTGAAAAAACAAGAAAAAAAACAAAAAAAAAAACACCCCAGTTCAATTACATCATAAACAGTTCAAAAAGTGGCATAGCCTATGAAAAAAAAAAAGATGCCTTTGGGTAGGACTTGGGTAGGAAAGTTATTTTGATGATACTGCATCCACACGGAGAAACACATACTGGGAATCAGATTGTGCTGGTAGAATATTTCTCCCCCCATCATCATACTTCTGTTCTCTCAAGATGCTCGAAATAACTGGGCTCTGAAATATACAGTACACACAGTCCATTGTTAGAGGTTTTTAGAACAGTCTCTGTTTTATGGATCACACATTAGCATACACACAGAAAGAGAGAGAGAGAAAGAGAGAGAGAGAGAGAGAAGCCTTCATGGTCTTGATCTCTTTTGCAGAGTCTAAGTGTGCTGTGCTTCTTACCACCCACACACACACACACACATACACACACTCACACACACAGCTAAGCCTCTTTGGCAGTGCCCAGCATGGCACGTCCAGTCAACTGCTCCGGCGCCAGGCCTGATACAGAACTGAGCCGTGCCAAGCCAGTTGCCCCTCAGCCGGTGGTATAGATCTGGGCATCCGTAGTCGACTATAACGGGCTCATCATCGCCATGGTTACTGCCAAATGACACCACCCCCGGTCCCTGTCCACTTCCTCACCAGTAGCGAAAGGTCACGCGTCGTGTCGCTGCTCTGTCGGTGACATTTAACAGCCACGGGAAAACAAACCTACGATGTACATAGGATTTCAAATTTGGTGTCGCGCACCTCTGCCTACATACAGTTTCATACAATTTGCACACACTTACACGTGCCCTCCTTTCTCTTCTCTATTTGTACCGCACACACACCTGCACACACGGACACACACACATACATCAGGGGGGTCTTGGCCCCTGTCAAGATACATGTTGGATATAATCAGCAGTCATTGTTAATAGAACTACCTTTGTGCAAGAGTAGAGCGCTCTGCCTGACAATAACTATAATCCACACACTGAACCCATCGCAGTAATAAGGTCGCTTGCAAACTGGTTCTTAAGCAGTATTCTCACAGACACGAGCACGCCAATGCACGCCTGCGCACACACACACACACACACACACACACACACACACACACACACTGCAATCACTGAGCAATCCACTGTGTATGAGCTCCCAGGTTACAGCCTTGATTTTGTGCATAGGTACACGAGTGCAATCACAATACTGTTTCTTCCATTTTCAGTTCACTCTGACTTGATGTGCCAATAGTGCAATTAAGCATCCATCTCTAGCCCTCTCGGTTTTCTCCTCCTTCTCTCCAAACTCCTTGGCAATTCCCCCCACCCACCCCCAAATCAATTTCTAAATCCAATTAGTCATTGCATTAGAGTGTGAGGAAAAACACCAGTGTGCGCTGTAGCCTGACAAATGTTTGGCTGCTGTCGCTGTTTGTTTGCTATGTGAAAACTATTGATCAGAGGGGTATGAGAGAGATAGAGAGTGGAGAGAGAGGACGAGGTGGAGATAAGCGTCATTGTAAAGTAAATGGGAAGCACTTGTCTATTTTGCAGTGGAGGGAAGGAAAATAGAAGAATTGGCAAGCCCGTAGAAAGTTCGGCAGGGGGTAAGAGGGTGAGGATCAGACAAAAGGGAAAAGTGGGGGGGACAAAATATGGCGGCAGCCTGTGAAAGAAGCAGGTGAGAAATAGAGATAAAAAGGGGCAGGGGCTGGAAGGCAGAGATTGGATAGGCTGGGAAACAGAAAGAGATTAAGGGAAGGAGAATGGCAGCAAGTGAGCGTTACTGCCTGAGGTTGAATGTGTCAGAGACAAAAATGATGATGCCAGGCAAAGCTGGGGGGCCCGCTGGCTATCCATGCCAGTTTCCACAGCCAGAGGTGCCCACTCCAAGGTGCCAACATAAAAGAGGGAGAATGAGATGGATTGGGGGCTTGGGTGGGAATGGGGGGTGCGCCGAATGAGTGAAGAGGATTGATTGAGAGGGAGATAAACAAAGAACAAAGATAAAAGGACCAAGTATCTACACAAATCTCACAAATCATCCTGAAATTACCCATAATGCTGTGGTCTCATTGCCGAAGGAGCAAAGACAAAACTGCACTTCAGCTTTATGCTAAAAAGATACATATAAGATACTTCGACTATATCTACAAAATCTGACTTAAAACATAACCACACGTGACAGGTTGCTCAGGGCAACAGCCCAGCAGGGATAACACTGTTATACTTCTCGTTGACTTTGCCTTCTAACGGGTCTCTGTTGGCCTGACCACTCATCTAGGTGCTTCACCACACTGAATTTTGCATGTGTGTGCTCAGCCAATCAGAGTGAGTCTGTCCAAGACTATGGGCTCAGCCTTGATATAAGGACCAGAGCCCACAGTACCACCCCACAGCTGGCTGCTCAGACCCTGACAGTTTTATCAGGAGTGGCAGAGCTGCTGTTTTGACAGAGTGTTTTACAGGAGCTGTTACAGAAAGAGATTATTTCTGTTGTCCACCTCTGTTCTGAGAGCAGAGATAGAGGGGTGCACTCCAGCCCTTTTCTTCTACCCAGAAACAACAGAGGCATGAGGTTCATCCTGGATCTGCTAAGTGCATGTATGACGCAGGTACTGTTCTGAATGCTTAATTTAAAGAAGCTACTAGAACTTTTGAAGTGTATGATTCACCATGGCCAACCTGAAGGACGCTCATATGTTCTTTCCCTCATATGGGCGGACACAGCACTCCACATCTCTTGAGGGTAGGGTAATTTTTCAAGTATTTGTTCTTTTTCATCTCTCCAAAAAATATTGGAATCACAATAGACATTCGATAAGAACCGGCTTTGATCCTCACAGCCTGGTCCAAAGCGTGTGCCATGTTCGACATAGTCCAACTGGTGCAACACCTACCCAGTAGCTCAACTCTGTCAGCCAAGCCACTTTTGGCTGCCTGGCAAGGTCCATAGGTGATGCGTGCTGATCATACACCTCAACTGCATGTGAAGCAAGTGTTGTTGAAGACTGACAAACCTACAATCAATAGATAGGGTAGAGTTTGATCTTCACCTTTGTTGAAGGCTGTAGAGAATGTGGCCACAGAGAATCTCCACGTTCTGAAGGTACTGCATTGTTCTAGGTGTGGAGAACGCAATGCTGACCTTACAGTATGTTAAAGGGCGGGGCTCTGGCTGACAAATGGAGACTGCACCCTGATGTTGTGAGTCTGATATGGACTCTTTTCGAGAAAGCAGAGGTGGATCTGTTTGCCACAAGGGAAGACGATCACTGTCTACTGTAGTTTTCTCTGATTCCCCAAGAGCCATGCCTAAAAAAAAAAAAAAACAGGAGAAAAAGCTACTGTATGCTTCTCTTCTCAACAGTTTTCCTTTTCTGCTGGTGAGAGTGAGACTGGACAGGCTGACAGTCATTCTGGACAGTTCTTCGGTACTGGGAAGGACTGTCACAGGCAAGCGGAGCAGTAGGCGCGATGCCCAGTCTGGGACAGCCTCTCAAGCTTGGCTTCTGAGAGAGACAGACTGATGCGTGCAGGGCTGTCTGCGGACGTTGTGCAGGCCATCCAATGTGCACTGGTGCAAATCATCATTTCTGGCTAGTAGGGTAAATGCTTGGATTTTGCAGAACTGGTGTGGTGTGAACTGGTGGAGAGAGAGAGAGAGAGACGTTCATTCACTGAGTTGCTCAGTTGGTTCTGTTGTCTTTTTCATCCCACTTCTGCTGAGAGGCAACTAATTCATTTACTATCAAGGTATATGCGTCAGAGTTTTCTCATGAAATGTCTCCTAAGAGCCAATGTTTGGTTACATTCCAGCAGTTCCAGTTCTTTTTGGTCCTCAAGGCCTTTTCAAAGGATCCTTTTTGGGTCTTTTGAAGCTGATGTCAGTGAAGATGGTGCTTCTGCTTGCTTTGACTTTGGTTAAAATCTTGGCTTTCAGTCCACCCAACTATGTGCTAATAGGAGCGTACCTGAGTGGAGCCACTTTAAAGACAAAATAAGTCCTTCACACATAAGATTGTAAGTTTGTTTAGGCTAAGGACCATTCAGATGACTGTGTCCTGTATCTACATTTGCATGTTGTGTGGAATACATACGTGGCCATGTGGAGGCAGCAGTTTGTGTGTTATAGTGACAAAATGGCTGAAGAGCACCTGTCTAAACAGAGACAGGACAGCACATGCATATAGAAAGTGGTGCTAAGGCGACTCCATGAGTGGTTAAGCCAATGTTGGAGGGCTCCACCTGTGATCATAGAAACAGTTACAATATTTAACTTTGGATGCTGTACAGTATGATAGCATATTTCCCAAGGGAAATAAAATTTACCAGACCAACACAAAACAATAGCGCACATGCACAATAAAGGACAAACACAGTCACTAATTAACAGCATTAACAACTACAACCTCAGTGTGCAAATAATAATAATTATGACATTAATAATAATATACAGTATTTTTTAGAAGGGTCAATGCACTATGGTAGCAAGCCATTGCTTTCCTCTTCACTCCTTTTTCTTTGAGAGGTAAATATATGTAATATGAGAGAGCAGCAGTCATATTTATAAACTCTCCTCTCTTCTCTTTTCCTCTCCTCTCCTCTCCTCCTTGTCTCTGCTTCCCTCTTCCCTCTTGTTTGTGCCATGCTTTTGCTGCTCTGCTGTTGCAATTTCAACATTTCAATATTTCATCTAATATTTCAAGAGCAGAGAGCAGAGCTGGTGAATTATTTAGCAGTACGGGAAATCTGGATGAGGAAAGTCTGACACATTACTACATGCACACACACATACACACACACACACACACAGTATAGATTTATGGTTCTGGGTGTGGATTTTTCCCAGTGAAAAGTGTAAAATGGCCACTCTTGACCTGTGACCGAGGAAGGAGAGAGGTAGATCAATCAGCAGAACTGATCCCCCCCTTGCTATAATCACCATCCATAGCACTGTCCTCCGGCTGATGGATGACCACTCACTAAACCTCCCCCTTTCACTCTTTCCTTCTCTCTCATGCACGCATACTCACACGTGCATTCTGTACTCACACACACACACACACACACACACACACATGTATATACACATGCAGTTACGTGGAGCGTGATATAAATCAGGACAAGGCAGACAAAGCTCTTGGTTGCCTCCTAAGGCCAGCATTGTCATGGATATGTGACATTTAATGTGGCAGATTGAGGAATCCTGCAGGGATTTCATTTGTAGCTTCTCAATCGGCCACACGCAGCTTGTAGTGTGTGTATATGCAGTGTGTATGCAGTAGGGATGTATCTGAATCTGAATACAGTGCTCGGGAAAGCACAAATAATGTGATGGAAACAGATATTTCTTCTAGCCAAAGTTGCTGGATATTATTAGAGAGAGAGCGAGAGAGCTGGTAGGTGCCAGAGTTTCAGATACAGCTAGTGTAGCCATGCGTAACTGGTGTCCCCCCACCTCTCTGATTTATGCTGTGCTGATTTTTTTTTTTTTCAGTTTTTAATTGTTCAGTGTCCCCTAGTAAAAGGCGGTGGTGGTATTCAGACAGTCCATAAAACTTAGTTTAGTTAAAAATTTGCAGTATTTCACCACATAGAGTACATACCACGCATCATTACCACGGCAGCACAGGTTCGATTCTGACCCACGCCCTTTGCTGTATATGTAATCCCCTCTCTTTCCCATGATCCTGTCTGTCTCTACTGTCGTCAAATAAAGCAGAAAGGCCAAAAAAATCTTTAAAAAAGAAAGAAAGAAAGAAAAAAAAAGAAGTGGAGGGGGGTGCAGTAGGTAGCCAGATTGTGAGAACAGGACTGAGAGACAGCAGGCAGGAGAAGGGCAAACATGAGGATATGAAGTAAAAAGGGGGTATGAAGTACATGAAAGAAGGTGATACAAGGAATGAAGGAGAAATGTCATACTGCAAGAGATGACAAAAAGAGAAGACATGGAAAAGAAAGCTGAAAAAAAATGCTGGCGATATTTTGCTGGACATGAAAACGATTGGGGGGTACAAAAAAAAAAAAAAGTAAAGGCTATTTCAACCTGCAGCAGGCTGTCCAAAAAAAAGACTGCAATCAATGATAATGCATTTCATCGTTTTCTTGGTCCTAACAAAGAGCCAAGCCAAGCAGAAACAGCTTTTGCTAAGCAAGCAATTGTACATTATGGAGTCTCAATCATCCTCAATTATTGTTTTTGAATATGTAACGCTTAGGGTCGGGATGGAAAGCAATCAGGATTTCTTTGTTGATTACATGCTTTCAATCAAACGGTATTCACTGGAATCGCCACAAGCCGCTCTGATGGAGGTGGAATGAGGAGGACATAGAAATTGCACTCCAAGAATACCAGGCATGGGAGAAAGAAGGTGCAGCAGCCAGTGTCACTTGTCAGCTCACCAGTAGACAATTCCCACTGCAGTAAAATGGTATCCTCAGAGCAAGTAATTTGACTTTCAATAACTCTAACTTATGTGATGAAATTACAGAATAACATTGATTATGGTAATGTAAATATTGCAACTTGACAGTAACTGCAGCCTAATGTATTATTTTGTTTGGCCAAAAATATAGTTTTATTAATGTAATCTCTTTTGGTAAACTAATTTAGTTTAAATTTTTAATAGTAATCGATGGGAACATCTGTAACCATAGTAATACAGCTAGTTGCTATTTTGTAACTTAACCTTAATCAGAATCAGAACACTTTACTGATCCCCGAGGGGAAATTGGGTTGGTTGCAGTTGCTCCCATTGTAGAACAAGTAATTAAAGTAGAAATAGGAAATAAGAAATATCTTAAAGAATATGTAAAAATATGTAAAGATAAAAAGAAAAAAAATACAAAGTTCCCCTGTTTCCTTGGACTTTTGGTTTTACTGGATGAAGAGAAGTTTTGGGTTTCTATTTCTACCGCCCTGCAGAATATATCTCCTCAGGGAAAGAGTGAAGACGAAAAACAATATTGCTTCTCAGAGGCAATATTCAATCACGCTATTGCAGAAACTTGTACAAATAATTGGGCCTGTTAACAATTTTTGTTTTCCTGTTCAAATTGAGAAGGACAAGTTGAGACACCAAAGAGAGGATGGAGGATGGGTCCAGCTTTCACAATAATCAACAATCATTTTCCTCCATAATGGGGGACTTTTTTAAGGCTTTTTTACCAGCCTGACTTCATGATCCAAATGAATAAAATAACTACCCTCCTGTCCTTGGTCCAAACTTTAAGTTTTGATTATTAGCAAAAGTGTCTTCAAAACCTTTTTCCTAATCTCAAACATTTTATTACAAGCCCAAACCAAACCATGATCTTACTTTTTCGGCGTGTGAAAACGCCGTGTCCACTTCTTGCTATTATCAAACTAAATCTTTTTGGTGAAGGAATACAGTCTTTGTAATTCGTGTCCACAACACATGACGTGTTTCAGGGTTTGTACAATATAGCCGAACTTGTACTGGCCCACCAGAGCCACTCCCAGCCCCCACCTGCACCAGGTCCATCTGTCACTTTAGCCCACTGACTGATGCCTTGTTATTGACTCCCACAGGCTCCGTGTGTGCACTGAGCCTTCTCCAAGGCCTCTGATCAACTCTCCAGTGCTGTGTCGATGCATGCTGTGATCAATACCTGGCCTCAAACTATTCTTCATACACTCGGCCGTGACAAAGTCATATGACTCTCACTTTCTCTCCGTAACTTGCTCTTTCGTAGCCCGATTCCACGAAGGAGTCGGCCTCCGTAATAAGCTGTATTATCAGTGAGCTCACTGAGAATTTGTCAGCAGCCCCGCACTCTCTCTGGGTTTTTTCTCTTGCTTTCTCCTTCTGTTTTGCTCTGTCTTACCATCCCATTATTTCACCTCTCTTTCCCTTACCTCTTTCATTTCTCTCTCTCCCTCTGTCTCTCTCTCTCCCTCACTCTCTGTACCTACCTATTTCTGATGAGTCGATTTCACGACTCAGTGATGCGGAGAGGGTACAGTAGAATATGCTGTGTGTGAGTGTGAATAACAATAGCCGTCTATGCCTCATAAAGGAACAATAATTACATGGACCGACATGCCTCATAAAAACACAAATGGTCATTTCAGCCCAAAAGCCGCTCTCTTGTGTTTGGCTGATGCTTGTTGATTTTGTCCAGCTCTATTAATTATGTCAGGAAATCACCAAAGCTAGGATTGACTGCTGACCAGTGCAATGTTAATCAATCAAGGCTTTCACTGCAGGTCTCATTTTTTCATGCAAGCATTTTTTAAATCATATATTTTCCCTTTGGTTTAAAATTTTATGGCTTTTTTTGTAGCTGCAGTTGTCTACAAGAGAAACCAATGCATCATTTTTGATGCCGGATATTTTACAGGACCTTCAGAAAATTCCATTATATAATACCATAAGCCAGTGCACACATGAATCAGTATGTTCATAAATTTCTGTGTACAATTCTGCATTAAATAATATGAGCTAAAACTCATGCCTCATTTATGGACATAAATTTGAGGGGAGACATGCACATGCCATCTTCTGTTGTAGAAGAAGGATGAATATGAATGCATATGCTGTATTTTGGCTTGTTCTGCATTTTTAGAGGCACGGTGGAGTTTTACTGAAGCAGAGGGTGTGATTGGTTTTGCTTACAAGTATGATCACACCTTATGCTTAAAAAAAATCCCTTTTAAAGGTACACTAAGCAGAATTGCCAAGGGTAGACTGATGTGAGGATGTTTAGACTCAACTGACAAGAAATGTGAAATAAGCAAGTGATCATTCAGTGAGCTGAGCCAATAATAAGAATCAGGTAGACTCATCAAACGATGTGCTTAGTCCACATTTTTTAGTTGAGTCTATCCTCACTTCAATCAACCCTCTGTAATTTTGCATAGTGGAGCTTTAAGAAAGTTTGAACCGAGCTCACATATTGTGTATATTGTGTAAAATACAGTTTGATGAAAGAAAATATCAGGAATATTCCGTTAAAGGAGTATTCCAACTTGGACGAAATACCCTTTTTCTGACTTACCCAGACTGAGACAAGATGTATCATCTCCACCTCTATATGTCGCTGGTTCAGTTCCTATGGTTAGTATTTCATGTTATCTTAACATGAAGACTCTGTCAAAGTGAAAAAATAAACCTTATAGCATCTCTGAAGTTGTCTTATTGGTTGTTTTTAATGATTTTAACAAACACGTGTTCAGTGGTTATAGTTCCTACCGTCTAACTTCTAAAATGACTCCTTTAAAAAAAACAAAAAAACAAATGGAGTCGCTGTAAGATTTATTTTTTCACTTTGATGAAGCTAGGCTAATGACTCCTGTGGACTTCAAGTCTTTATGCTAAGCTAACATGAAAAGCTAACCATAGGAACCGAACCAGTGGACGTACAGAGGTGGATGGTGGATGGTATCGAACATCTTGTCTTGCTTTGTATTCTTTTAACAATGCCTTATTGTACTTCACATTGACCAGTATTTCCCCCCCCCCCTCTCTCTCTGCAGACCTTTCTCATATAAATATGCATCCTCTGTGTCAATCTTGCCGATGAAGTGAGCAGAAGCAGAGGTGCATTTAGGCTCTTACTGTTTCCATAGCATGTTCAATTGACTGCTCTGGGTCAGATCCAAATGTACTTGAAACCTATGCCCTTGGCCACATTCATATAATGTTAATAAGCATCTGTTTTCATTCAGATTATCCTGCGTATTTCGATGACTCCCAATCACTCATAAAGGGGAAGTGCGTCCTTAATTATCATAAATTAACTTAATGGCATTTCCTCACAAATGCCATGTAAGGTGACAGGAGGAGGTCAGGGCAAAATTACCGCTTTGAGTCTGCAAAGCTTCAAGCAAGATGAACTGTGAGGTTTGCATGTGCGTTGCACATGCTCTGAGTCCGGTGTAAATTTCCCTCAGAAGTACAAACCACTCAAGCATATGAAAACGTTAACAAATTTTTATTTTCATGCGGATACAAGCGATTTACAAAACAAATCTGTCCATAAAACACTCGATAAATGAGGCCCATTGTGTTTTTATCTGGTTCTACATTCCCCCTATTTATGTTTGTGCGCACGAGAGTGAGTGCCGTCATTAGATATGCATAAAAAAAAGAGCAAATTAATTAATTATGTTCTTCATTCTTTGGCATAATCAAATCAGAGCATCTTCATAATACCCAAATGGATTCATTTTCCTCATTTGTGCTGAATGAATCAATATTTGGGTCTCTAATTGAAGTGGGAGTAGTGCGTAGCGGAGAGAAGAAATAGTTTCAGACTATATGTTGCTGTACACACTTTCACACATACACACTCGTATACACAAACGCTCACATAAACACATTTCAATTCAAGGCCCGCTGCTGAATTCAGATGAGTGCCAAGATTAGCAGACTGTTATTGCCTGTTGCCTTAGAAACATGAATCAAGATATAGCATCATCGCACTGTAAACAATCTATTTCAAAAGCACATTCGCCCATTAGTCTGAAAAAACATTATTTCTTTAACCTTCTAAAGTGCCTCATTCTGACTGCTTGTCAGAAAAATACGCGCTATATAGATTACACATAGCGGTGCAATCTTTCAGCATCACATCGCACCTCTCCCTTCTATAACTTTGCCATTTTTGTTTGAAGATTGCTTGTGGTTGTGATATAGAAGGGGGGGAAAAAAACACCATGAAAATGATACAAAACAAAAAATGGTTTACTGATGGCTGTGTTCAACGTTCAACCCAAACTAGCAGAAAATTCTCACGATATGAGAGTATAGTAAACATTTGCATGAATCCATGATTGGAAACTGCAGCTATGGACGACTGGTCTCAACTTTAATTTTGCTGCTGTATTTACACAGGTTCCAATGCTAGCGCTGGCTGTCGTATCTATTCAGTGTCAAAATGTACCAGCGTGGACTTGCTGGGTTGTTTTTCTTGTTTCCATCTAGTTTGGGGTATGCTGTTTCAAAACTGTTGTCCAGTGCAACTGCAGTTGAAAGCTTGTCGAATGTTTTCCTTTTTTCTCTTCTCTCTGTCTTTCACACGGCTCAGCAGAGACGCCACAAAGCTGATCACGTCTCCTCTGGCCGGATAAAAAAAATCAAGCGTTTTACAATTCTAAATAGGGATCGAAAGCAACTGCGGCGTTTCGTCCCGCAGACTCGCGTTATATAAACATTTGGTCACATGACCCTGGGGCTGGATTGAAGTGGATAGTGGCTGCCTCTTGCTGAGCGTTCACTCTCCCCTCTCTTCTTATTTTAATGCTCCGCTCTCTTCATCCCTGCTGGGCCACTTAGTGACAAGCCATCAAAATCTGTTCGCAGTCTGCCCCTCTCTTTCCTGTCTATTCCTGCAACCTCCAACCTTTCCCGTCCCTCTTGCAAGATATTTTTACCTGACTCTCGGCTTCAACTTTGCTCTCCGGTCCCTCTCTCTCTCTCTCTCTCTTTCTCTCTTGTCACATGTATTTCTATATTTTCTGGTGTACCTTGCTCTATCACTTGCTTTCTGTCTGTGACCTTCTTCCTCTGCGGCTTCTCTCTCTGTCTCTCTGATCACCATCTTACCTCTGTCCCAGCTATTCATCTTTCTGTGTGTGTGTGTGTGTGTGTGTGTGTGTGTGTGTGTGTGTGTGTGTGTCCTCAGGGGCAGGAGGGAGGTTTGTCTTGCGTGGCAGATGATCCTCTTGGTGACATTTGAAGAGGCTTGTGTTATGACTTTGGCTTATTGTTATGGAGTGATGCTGCTACCGCTGCTGTACCGCAGCCCTGCAGCTGCCCTGGGAGGAGTGAATACACACACACACACACACACACACACACACACACACATGCACACACGCATACACATACCGCCACTCTCATTTTTGTAGGCATACAGACTGAAAGTCAAAAAGTAATCAAGATTTGTGTGTTTTTATTCTTTTCACACACATGTCTGCTGGCCGAGATATGTCTCTTTCACACACACACACACACACACACACACTCACACAGCCCTATGTCATGATCCAAGCACTGTGTACTTAAGTAAACATAGAGTGTGGAGTATGACCAGGCAGGACTCCCTCAGGCCAGGGACGATGCAGTTGAATTAACTCAACTCACCGGAGACCCTGAAGACACAGCACTCCATAACACACACACACACACACACACACACACACACACACTGAAATTACAAGAGAGTGGAAGGAAGGTAGACAGAGACAGGTAGAGGTCGATCTCACTGCAGAAGCATCGCCCAAACGCGTTCAAACAGACCCACCGGGTTTTCCACGGATCATCAAACACTCCTTGTCATGCCTTGTCATTAATGGACTGTAGAATGACAACCATTAGAACTAGCCTCCGCCAGAAGACCCCAAACACAGACTGACAAGCTGTCGCCGGTGTTTTCCTTGCACTGTAATCTTCACTGGATGCAGCCTTTTAATGGGCTGATGGAAGACAAATAATTGTTTTGAGGGGAGCTGAGCTCAGTTCCTAATTCAATCTTCTCGCAACCCAAATCCCCACTCAAACACACTAATGCACATTAATGAGATTTCATAGCGCTTAATGGGAGACAATGGCTGCGTCTGTGCAGGTTTTTATTGGGTGTGCGTGCTCGTGTGTTTGAGTGCATTGTGTCTCTGTGTGTGTTTATGTGTGTGTCTGGTCTAAATCTGCTTTCATTAGCTGTTGCATGAGCTCATGTGTACTTATCCATCTGCTGGCGGGGATGCACTCACAGTAAGCCACACATACACACACGCTGGATATAAGATGAGGCAGACAACAACATTAGCGTGCCTTAAGGGCTGACTCTATCAATCTCTCCTCTGCTCCTTCTTCCCTCTCTCTGTTTTCCTCCTCTTGTTTTTGGGAGGTGATTCTCTCACGGATGCGGCTCTCGCCCTTGGCAGATGATGATGAGGCGGTATAATTGATAGTGTTAATACCTACGTGTACGGCTGGGTGGAGCGTTCTATGGGAAGGAGTGTCAGGTCCCCTTAAGTTACGGGGTCATTAACGCGGTGTTGCTCATTGGCCGCGGTGATTTGCCAGGGATGCAGTTGCCCTCCGCTGAGTCACATCCAGGGAGTGTGGGCATGTTGGTCAGGCTTTTGAGGGGGGTGTTCATAAAGTGCCAGGCTGGATGTCATCTCTGCTTTGGAATTTGGAAAGGATGGATGCCTGGCAATCACACGGGAGGGCGAAGGAGAGCTGCGGGCATATATTACCTGTTCTTCTTTCTCTCGTGTTGCCTTTCTCTTGCTGTGACTCTCTCCGTCCCTCTGCCTGTACCCCTCCGTCCTCACACATCCGCACCTGCCAAGACATGTGGTGAGAAAACATGCTGCCAGCCCGCAGGTTCATTCAGGCCTTAATTAATAAACCAATTAATAAGTAATTCCGGAAAACCTGCAAACAAAGATGGGGCACTAATGAAACTGGTCTGGGTATGGCAAGATTTGGCACTCAGTGTTCCACAGCCTGAGGGAGTTCATATTTCATGGGTTAGGAGCTTTTGGTGGCAAATAATATTCGATGGGAAGGCTTTGACACCGCTCTGGGTTCAGTGAACTGATGTTCCTGCAGAGAGATCAAATGCTGCGTTTCCCAAAGGCTCTCGGTAGGGTTTTTTGTTTGCTTTATTTGGCGATGGCAATCTAAAGGCACAGAGTAAGCGGTGGGAAGTTGAATATAGAGGTTTTGCCGTGGTGTTATCACATATGTTTGGGAGACTATAAAGGTGCCTGGGCCCGCATGATATACGCCTGGGTTAATGGAAATGTTTACCGTGCTGCACATTTGATGTCCACAGTGCTAGGACCTCCACGAGCAGAGACCAGGCCAGGAATAGGCCATACAGTGAATGTATGAATGCTGTTTTATATGCTGTCCACTGTACACTTCAGTTCCTGAGTTGGCATCACTTGACTTGTTAGGGTGCTTGAATATCGACTCTGAATGTTCTCAACTGATGAATATGTTGTGTGTTGTTTATGTATGATGTACCCTGTGTTCTTTGTTGGCCTTTAAATCTGAAGTGCCATTCAGAATGTAAATGGCATTGGGCTGTCTTGCATTGTAGGCCCACAGCATTCTTCACCAGTCTGAATCTTCAATGATGACATCAGTTTCTTACAAGTAAAAAACCCTGCACAAAGCTTGTGTGGATTGTATATATTCTGCAAGCTTTGTCTCTCTGTTTCAATAAAGGAATAAACCTTATTCCTATACTGACCATGAAGGTACATAATTACTCATGCTGAGAAACCATTCCCTAGCTGTGTTGTACTGCTGTGCACCAAGATGAACATTATCGCCACACAACTGTTGGGAAACTGACAAAAAATCATTTCAGATTGCACACTGAAAAATGTAGGGCAGAAAGTGTATGTCATGCTTTGGTAGCCTAGCTCTCCACCAGAATCTGGCTTACACATCTAGTTTATAGCTAAGTAGCTATGTGCTAACTCTTTTCTTTGCTAAACCCAAGCAGCTGTTTTTTTCCTGAGATTTTGCACCAATTTGATTTCTCTTAGCTCTATGCTCTGCTTATGCTAATCTATAGGTAGCAGTAGAGTTTTCCATGTGAGAGTGTGTTCAAAATGTCGTCATGGAAATAAGATTAATTGATAAGATAAACTATAGTTTACCAGTTTACCATTTTTTTGTTGTTGTTTACTTAATCATTTTGGATGTCTGATGTTTGGATAAGGAAGCGAGGTTACATTGAAGGAATACTTGACCCATAAACTATATTTTGTATAATGTACTCCTTTAATGTCCAAAATGGAGTTGGTTAGCAACAAAAAGCAGCAGAAATTATATGAAAACAGCTGTTTCAAAACCTTAAACTCTTCAGGCAGCCCAATCCAAGTCTAGACTTTCCATTTGTATTTTCATTTTTTTTTTTTTTTCATTATTTTCTGACCAATGAACAAGCTGGAGGCGGGTCAGGATAGTGGCGCTCAGGTGCTCGTTAATGGAACCAAATTCCTGAAGTGGTTTATATAGCTACCAAGTTTTTAGCGAAAATGCGTTGTTTAAGGACATACAGAGTGTGTGAATGGAAAGTAAAGACAAGCATTAGGCTGCACAAGAGTTTGGAATTTTGAAGCGGACATTTTTGTATCTTTTCTCTCTGCTGTGTGTGAGATGAACTCAATGCTAAAAGAAATGGCTGCAGTTTTTGGAACCCTTGCTCTCTGTGAGGCATGGGATTAAAGACTTTGTCAGACATTGAAGACAACTCAGGGTGAGTAAAAGATATAAAATATATAGTGTTTGGGTGAAGCATTCCTTTAACTGTCTCTGCTGACAGCATGAAGCCGTGGCCACATGCTTTTCTGTTCATTGTCAACCCGCCGAGCGAAACATTCGAAACATTTTCTCCGAGCTGGCCTTGAGTACAGCGAGAGTATCGACTGATGGGAAACAATCCTGGGCTTTCTCTGACTTCAAAGAATTAGATAAGCACTCATGTTGGCGTACATGTTTAGTGCACAGACACGCGGACTTACATATACACACAGAAACACACACACACATAAAGACACAAGCACACACAATCCCCCACGCTCTCCGTCTGATATTCTGAATCAATTTCTCTTTCTTTCCCATCTCTCCCTGAGGTGCTTTGCTGCATCAATCCCTCTGACCTCACCCCACCTTCCACCTCTGCCTCTCCAATTTTCTCTTTCTTTCTTTGTCTTTTCTCTCTTCCCCCTCTAGTGACTTTCTTTTCTCTCTCTCTCTCTCTTTGTTGTGTGTGTGTGTGTGTGTGTGTGTGTGAACGCGTGTGTGTCTAAAGGCTTAGAGTGATGCTAAGACAGGCGAATGTACGTGCAGTGTAAGTGCTCAGCCAGGCTAAATCCAGGTCTAACCCATCACACTGGCATTGGGGCTTAGCACTCACACCCACACACACAAACACACACACACACACACACACACACACACACACACACACACGCACACATCACAAAAACACACTCATCACAAAAACACACTCATGGTTGCTCACTCACATGGATATATGAATGAACGCACATGTGCAGACGCGCGCACACACACACACACACACACACACGCACACGCACACGCACACGCACACGCACACACACACATACACAAACACTCATTGAGATCCAGGGAATTACACACCATACCAATCACTGTTGCTATAACTGAGCTATTAGCCAGTGCTGATAGCTAAAGCGTAAACTCACTGCCACACCACAGAACCATTAGACAAGACGTGTGTATGTTTGTGTGTGTGTGTGTGTGTGTGTGTGTGAGCACACAATGTAGGTAATGCTCTTCTGACTCCTTTGCTGAGTCCACAGCTTCATCATCATTAGGCCACTGAACTGATAAGACAGAGAGATAGAGGGATGATGAGAGTGTGTGTGAGAGAAAGAAAGAGAGAGAGAGGGACAGAGAGAGAGAGAGAAATTGGAGGCAGAGGTATCAAGAGGATTACGTTCACTACTTCCCCCTACCTAATAGTCTTTCTCACCATCAGAGAAGACTAATGGCAGACACACACACACACACACACACACACACATTTAAAAATCAAGGCATGTCACGTTGACCATTCTTTGCAAAAATGGAATTAAATGAGCAGCGGATCGACAAAAATAGATCACCCTGGAGCCAATCAGTAGCTCCTGGCATCTTTTTTAACAATGGCAAACCCACATATTTTCCTATTGATTCCCAGACAGAATTGACATTCAATAGCCAAACCCAACGACATCTGCATTCATCCTTCATTACCAGCACCACTTTCTTCCCCGCTTGATTCTTCCCTTTTAATCTTCCCCTCGTTCCTGTTATCTGATCTGCCTTCATTAACGGCGCACGCTCGTTAGGGTTCCTCGAACGTTAATCTCGTTAAGAACAATCAAAGCGGTCCAGCTCCACGCCAGCCTCCAGTATGAAGGGGAGTACAAGACACAGATTAGAATGGCGGACTTGTTTCTTTTGGTTGCTCCTTTTATCTTAGGCCTTTGTGCGCATGTCTTTTTTTTTTTTCTTACTTTACACTGGAGACAGTTAGCTGACCCCCCTCTCCAGAGCTCTGTACAGTGACTGAGACGTTGGGGCATCGGTGTCTTGCTCAAGGACACATTGTGGGGCTCGAACCTGCGACCTTTCCTGCTCAGTCACTTTCGGCTATGCCTGCCAGAAAGGCTGTATGTATCGCTGATTTTGCACCGCATTACACCTTGGCAGCTAGGCGGGAGCGAAAAGGAAAAAGCGGGTAATGTGGGGAAAATGTGTGCACAGGCAGGGGATTATAATTTTAGCCTAACTTGTGTTTGAATGTGTAAGTGTGCTGTGCGTGTGTGCATGCGTGCGTGTGTTCATTACCATATTCATCAAGGTTGCTTTTTGCCTTGATTCTTATCTTCTGTCATTAGGCTGGCTACACTGTACCAGTCCTTGGGAGCGACCTCTCTCTTTCTCTTTCGCTCTCCTACTTCTTTCGCTCTCCCTCCTCCTGCTTTTATCTCTATAGAAACAGGCCGAGACACTGTGCTGATGTATAGAGTTTCCATCATAAAGCTGATTGGTTACGGTGCTCAACAGTGATTGGATATTAATTGATTAGTTACAACCTAATTGGCTGATAGGCTGTGGCTTAATGAAAATGAGGAGCAGGAAGACTTGAAGGCGGCCCGCCCTCGGTTTTCATCTCTTGTACTGAAGAAAACAATTCATCCATTCATCTAGCAGACACTGGAGTGCGGCCCATTGTCTGCAGGCTTAAAAAGGTGCATTCATTCATTATGTATTATTAAGTGAATATGAAACTGATGGGAAATGGATCATTGGTTTACAGTACTTGTATTTTCTATTACAATTGGACGGGTTTTAGGAGTAGCAGCATCGATTGACCAGCTGTTCTCCGTGATGTTTTTGAAGGTGATGATGAGGACAAGCTGGATGAAGATGGAGGATTTCTTTTAATTAAACAAAAAATAAAGAAATAAAGAAATAAATTCATTCTTCCTTCCTTCTCATCATTGGTTTCCATGGTGACTAGAGTGGGCCTACTGTAAACACAGCTCTCCATCTGAGGTTTCCATAACGATGATGTGGAAAAGGACTAGTTGGCTTGCATTACTGTGGCTGGCCTCTAATTAGATTTCACAGCTATTCAACACACATGCACACAGATCCGTGCCAAAAGAATTCATCCAAGAACATTATAAAGTGTCTCTGTATCAAAGGTTGTGTATGTGGCCTGCAGCCAGAGCTTAGCATAAAAAATGACTGCAGCCTTTCCTTCACAATCATATATTGTCAGCAGGTTTTATGAACACCTGTAGTGCTGCACAAGTCCAATTTTTTACGATAGAGTTGTCTATGACACTGTGTACCAGTTGCGAGGCATTTGAGGAGCATTTGCATTTCCCGTCTGCAAATTAAATGTTTATTGATAGTGTCGGACCAATTGGAACTGCGCAACCTTAAAGGCAACATTTCTTGGTGCAAGTCGTCCGTGTGTCTGCCAACAGGGTCAAGATTAAAGGAGATTTAAGTCTCTGACATGCAGAAATCTGTGTCCTGTCTTGGGCAGAGGATCTGATCTCCCATCAGTCAGTTAAGACAGTTGCTAGATCCAAGTAGTCTGTCTGATTAATAAAGATCTGATCTCTTGGCAGTCATTAAAGAAATCACTATGTGTGAGCAGCGGGGGATATGTGGAGGGAAACGAGCACTGGTCTCTGTGTAGCACAGCAGGAGATCTACAGCAAAGGGCGCAGACTTTGCACCGCATTCACTGGTCTGCTTCTGTGCGTGAGTGTGTGTGTGTGTGTGTATTTGGGGCGGGGTATTTATGCGTGCACATGTGGGTGCGTGTTGTGTATGCATGCCTCTATGATCTTCGCTTCACCAGAGGTTATGTACAAACCCTGTGGTAAACCCTGGGGTGGCACCGCAGCACAGAGGAAGCAAAGTCAGAGTTGCAGTTCAAACAGAAAGCTTAATCTCTTTCAAGGTTTAGGGGGGACGGGGTGTATGGGTGCAGTTGGTGTGTGGGTGCAGTGTTTGTGTGTGTGTGTGTGTGTAAACTCAAACTAATCTCAGACTCTCTTCCAACTGTGGAAGATTCGTGCATCTCCCAGCTACACGCCTTTCCTCTGGGAAGGGAGAGGGCGAGCAAGACAGACCCGCAACTTCCTATTCCCAGTGGCCAGCCACTTTACCACCCACCCCACCCAGACTCTGTCAGAGTGTGTTTACAACTTGTGTGCACGTAGAGTGCGTGTTTGTTACAGAGAGAGAGAGAGAGAGGGGGAGAGAGAGAGAGAGGAAGAGGCCTTCCAGCTCCATGTGTGCTCTCATACTCACACTGTGCCTACATCTGCTCCTGCGTAGCGCCTGTGCCAGTAGTGAAATATGGCTCCACTGCGTTCATCTTTCGCACATCCCAGCCTCACCCCTCCTCCATCCCGACTCTTTCTAGGATGGCTCCCTTTCTTCCCCCAACGGAGATTAGAGTCTCCTCTAAGAAGTACAACTTGACCTTAACCCTCCTTCATTCTCTCCCTCTCTGCCTCCACCACTCCCCTCATCACCATTTGATGTAAATGCAAATCATCCATCGCCCTCCACTGATACAGCATCAGCAGCATTTGACTGGAGGAAAAAAAAAAAGGCTTTATATGGAGTGGGTCTCGTTTCTGCGGAGTCAAGTGCCTCACACAGCCTCTCTTTAACATCAGTAGACACGTATGGTATAAACTTGGTATCTATATTTATCTATGTAACCGATAGATAGATAGATGTAAATGTATGCATCAACTTTTTTAGTGCTGTGGGCAGAGTTTCAAAACTCCAACCCAACAGGAAGTTATTACCATCTCATTAAAATGTTTGGCACCAAACCTCTTTCATCAAGTGTAATCAAATATTAAAAATCAAATGCAAAAGGAATATGTCATTCAATGCATTGCTTTTATTAATTAGAAGTAGTAGTAGTAGTAGTATTTGAACAGCATCTAAACCTATATTTTTGACACTGTAGGCAGTTTGTCTATAGATTTCTAGCAAGTGCTGATAGCAGCCCGTTGGGTTAGATATCTGAAACTCTGCCCATATTACTGATCAGCTTGCTTCATTTGGTATTTGGTGCACACACACATGCACAAACACACACACACACACACACACTTCTCCTCTGAACCCTATTTCACCAGTCCAGTGCCACTTCATGCTAGTCTTGCATTAAACTAGGTGACAAACGCCTGACAACACATGAGAAGGCAGCAGAGCCCAGATCCTTTGGTGTGTGTCATTATCTTTACTCCAGGCAGATTTGCACACGTTCTCAACTCTATTTTTCTTCCTTTTGAAAGACTTTAATCAAACCCAGGTTTTTCTACCTTCTTTTTAAAATTTCTTTCGCATTGCCAGGAAGCCAGCAACCGCCCACCAGCAAACTGTAAGCTTTGAATTTTAAGTTTCTATCTGGGCGTAGTGCAGTTTTGATACAATGAGCATCAAAGACGTGATACATCATCTGCCAAAACTGTTGCGCACTTATCTTTTAAAATATGAAACCCCAAAAGGTTCTTTTTACACAAATAACATCACACAAGCATAAAATAACACCCAAAGATCATGCATATGTGGATAACTCAATTTTGATTAAGTCAGATCGCTCCTTACAATTCCCAGCTCAGGAGGTGCTGTGCTCTACTGCTGTTTTTTTTCTCCTTCTGTCACTCCCCTGTCTCCCCTGTCATGTCTCTGCACTTTTTATTTCACTCCACGACTTCCTCCTGTTGTCGCCTCCTCTCTGTTTTTGTTTCTCTCTTTCGGGCCTGTCTCTCTCCATTTTCCATCCCCTCTTCTC
>OMLF01050910.1:0-19886 GCA_900302615.1 Holocentrus rufus
TCAATCTAGCCCTCCTCATCTCTCCATTTTCTCTCTATCTCTCCTGCTTCACTGCTCCCTCTCCCCCTCTCTCTCTCTCTCTTTCTCCCATCACTCCGCTCTGTGTCATTTTTAAATAGTTGACAATTACTCTCTCTCTCTCTCTCTCCCTCTCCTTCTCTCTCCCTCTCTCATTTCCATCTATATAGCCGAACAAATTGACTAGTTCATCACCGGTCTTACTCGTGCGATCATTGCCTCTTCACCGCCTTTGACAGCCGCTCTTTTCTCCCCCCCTCCCCTAACAAAAAGTTGCAAAATGTTGGAGAGCTTGACGGCAGCTATGCTAACACGCAGTCATGACAAATGAAACTTAAAAAGAATAAAGGAAGTTAATTCCAGACTGGGGCTGCCGCTGGTTTTATTTTCACAGACACACTCTTATCCTTTTCGTCATAAATACTCATTGTAATACCAAGTATTTTTATCCGATTTAAACTCACACACACACATGAAGCAGAATGAGTGGCCTGTCTGTGCATGTGTGTTTTCTGTTCATCCTGTATGTGTAAGTGTCCTTTCTTTCTATCGCTCTACCTCTCTCTCTCTCTCTCTCTATCTCTCCCTCTCTCTCTGTCCATATGTACCCATTATCCGGCCGAGTGAGCACACCACACAGACACACCTGCTCCCCTTGACACACACACACACAACACACACAAATGCACACATTTACACATGCACACACACCTGCTCCCCTTGAAAGACAAAACTCACACACACACACCTGCTCCCCTTGATCTATGACCCCCCTCACAGACATTTACAGTATGTGCTGAACACACACACACATACACACACACAGCAAATACCGCATGAGCAGAACATGCATAAACCTACATAATACATGGCAAATGTGAAGCAGCAAATCAAATTATCTTGATGTAACCAAGGAGGCGGGCTAACCAAACATGACCGTGGTAACCAATCAAATTGAAGGCTTATCATATGTTTGGATGGAGACCATTTACCACTAATGGACACAGGCTCTGCCTATAGAGCATAGAGTAATATTTTCATATTTGTGCCAGTTAGACTCCTATTTACACCAAAGTAGATCCCTGTTGTGCTCTTCTCCAAAGAAAACTGCCAAGAATTTGTGGGCTACATGCTGAGGCTGCTGAAAGTTGAACACGTATTTGCAGAGAGAAATAAGCTGAATGCAATATTACATAATATATTGTTATGTAATATTAGGGGCATCTTCCTGATATTGAGGTGCAGCTCCTTTTGCACAATCACCACAAACATCCCAACTGTCTCCAAGCTTAAAAACCCCTCTCATCTGCCTCTTTATCTTCACCTCCTCCTTTGTGATTGATACAGCAAGGAAAATCAATAAGGGATTATGTCTTCAACCTGGATTCAGTCCTTTGCAGTCTATGTGATGCCCTGTTCTTCCTGTACAGTTATTATATTTTGCACCTATTGCTTGTGATTTCATCTGTGTTGCACAGAGAGAGGGGGAGCATACCTCTGCCTATTACAGTTGAAGTCATTTGTTTTTTTTCCCATTTTGCTCTGTCAACTAAATTATGTGATGGCAAGGCATATTTACTTTTTTTTTGGTTTGTTTTTGTAAATTAGGTCATTAGAGAACAACGAAATAGCTTTTTACGGTGCTCAACACACATTTTCTGCAAGAGTACCCTGCTCAGCTTTGTCACATTTAAGAGTATTGTACGTTCCAATGCAATACACAGTTGAGCCTTACTATACAAAGCCCATCATTTATGGATTTATTCATCAAACTATAATACAGAGAGGGAATGATAAAGTGTGTGAGTGTGTGTGCGTGTGTGTGTGGTGTGTGCACGTGTGACCAATAGGACCACATGCCTGGGGAATATATGTGTATGAATTATGCATCGAGGCACTGTATTCAACAGCACATTGTTCACTGTCATCTGGCAGGAGTTCCAAGTTTATTACAGACAGGTCCGCCCTGCTGGCTGTCAATCATGTTTCTGGAGCACCGATTGGTCGGTGTCATCCTGGGATATTGCTCCCCTGGGAGCCTTGGAGCAGGTAAGTCTTTGAAGCATAGGATTAAAAAAATGACACCAGACAAATGTTGCAGTAGCGACCAACCCCAACACAAACTAATGCAAATTTAATGAGCGTGAAAGTGCAAATTAGCGAGACAGTAAGCTCAGCTGCGATATTTGAAATTCAGGTTTAACATACAGAGTTGATCTTACAGTATGGGAGGTTTTTATATGACATGGACTTAGAATTATAATGATGCAAAATCAGGCTTAAATAATAAGTCATAATAAACTCACTGATTTTATTTTGTTATTTCTAATTGGTGGAGCTGACCACAGGCTCACACACCTAAAATTTACCCATGTGGCAGAACCCTAAGGTAATATCATTTTTGTTATTGTTTAAGGCTTCAGGCTGCAATTTAGAATGAGGAGCTGCATATATCTATGTGCTATACAGACTCTGCCACTTGCTCCAAAAATATTTTTTACACATGAAATACTTGGACTTGTGGACTTTAATGACATATTCTGACAAAAAAGCATCTGACAAGAACTATAAAATGGGGCTACTTGTCATCTGTCCATATTCACATGACAATTCCTATAACAATAACATATTTAGAGGGTGAACTGTGAGCTGAAGATGAGTCTGTGTGTTTTGAGGCGGTTTAATCCTTTGGAAGTTGAGTCAAAAGAACCTGCTGAGTGGCCTGGGCCGAATCCAAAAAGGTCTTATCTTTCATGACACGGGTGCAGTGTGAATTTCCTACAGATCATCTTGATGAGTGGAGAGGCCCTTTAGAACGAACTAGAGAAAAAAAAAAAGGTTTTAAATTTTTTAAACTTGTTGAGATATGCCTGATTAACCTTGGCAAGATGCTTAAAGAGGTTGAGGACTGCAACAGGATCAGTTTTTCTGCGCTGATGTCAACCCTGAGTACTAAAACTCAAATGTTAACAGATACTGAGAACTGTTCTGACCCATTACTGTTACTGTATACTGGATTGAAACCATTAGTTTGGGCTTAATGTGCAAAAATGACCAAGATATGACATAATTTTTCTCCATTAGAGAGCTCTAACATCCTTTAAGTGTGAGACAGAGCAGAAAATGAAGTCGCTTTGCTTTGATTTATGACAAATTACACATGACTCTTGGTATTGGATTATAGCACCGGAGGAATTTATTGATTATCCTGTTTTAAAGGCTATAGCACTGGCCTGGTAACTGGGACCTGTACCGGCATCGGCGCATCCCTCCCTGAGACGTGAGCGCGTGATTGACAGGAAAAATGAATGTGGATGGAGAGAGAAAGGAAGGGAGAGACGGAGGGAAAGAGAGGAAGAGGATGAGAGGAGTAGAAATAGCACCAAAAAAACGACAGAGGAATCAAAGAGACAGCATGAGGAGGAGGAGGAGGAGGAGGAAAGAAGAGCGAGAGTGATGGAGATGCGTGAGAGAGGAGTAGGAGAAGGAGGAGAAGCGGGAGGAGGAGGAGGAGGAGGAGGTTTGTTCACACTGCGCCTCCATGCCGACCTCACACACACATACACACTCATGCACACAGTGCAGGCAGCAGATATTAATAACTCCTTATTAATATTCATCTGCAGTGGAGAGATGTGAGGCCAGAGTAACCCAGATACTAAGCATCTCTCTACCTGTCTCTCTGTGCGTCTCTCCGTACGTCTATTGTTCATGATATGTGTTTTTATCAGTTTCTCTCTCTCTCTCTTCTTCCTCCCATTCTGTCATTTACATTATACGTGTTACTCTTTCAGTTGACAAAGCCATTTACAGTATAAAAAGCTTTTATTCCTTCATCATCAGAGGACCAACATGATAAGCTGCGGCGAGGATTGAGGGGTCCACGGGTCATCCGCAATATCTGAGCCCCTTAATTGTTCAGGGATGAAAGAAAAGCGCTAGGTAAAGAAATAATTGTTCCCCGCGATGAAATGAGGCGCGTGTGTATCTGTGTGCGCGACGCCGCTGATTGGATGTTGACAAAACCTGGGGAGACGATCCATCTCGCCAAGCGTTTTCAAGCCTTTTCAAAAATTGCACTGATTGGCCCAGCAGGCGGAGGGGGGGCTGAGATAATTGCGGGTCAAAACAAGCTGACATGTTTGTTATTGATTGGCCCAGAGGGGGGAAATGCAAGATCCATGGGGAAGGCATGTTTACTGTTGCCTTATTTCCCTCTCTGTCCGTCTGCTGCATTCGCGCTCTTATCAGCCTCTCCTTTTGCTTCTTATTCTCTCTTTGGTATTCCTTTCTTTCCTTCTTAATCTCTCTCCCTGCTTCTCTCTCTCTCTCTCTGCATCCCCCTCCTCTCTCTCTGGCTATCAGCAAAGGGCAGAACGTGCTCTTATAATGTATAGCATGTGCCATTTGGACTAAGCTTTTATCCAAAGTGCCTTCTGGTAAAGTGATTGCATACATTTTCAGCACAGGTAGTCCCAGCGGGGATGGATTCCCCTAACATTGGCAAGGTCATTACAATGCTAAACCTGCTGAGCTGCATATGCCCACCTGTATTGTGACTGCGGACTTGAAACACACGCGCATCTACATATTAACAGGTGAAAGCGAGCTTCGCGCTGGTTTCAAGCCAGACAAGCAGCTTAAAGTATCAAACACAAGTGCATCAATAATACATCCGAAATCTCCAATATTTCCCAACATCTAGGCCAAGCTGCTGACAGCATCACACAAACGACAAAAATCAACAAGACCCAAGGCAGCCTGCTAGGATGATTTGAGTCTCCGCTGCTTCGGGGGCTGAGAAAGTAATTGCAAACACACACACACACACATACTGTCACTACACCATGCCACCTTTCTTGCCTGAGCCCCTTTATATTGATCACGCTACCACCTCCCTATAATCCATTGTAAGGATGCTGAACTTGAATCCCCGTGCAGCCTAATTTATCGGAGGTAAACAGTACAGTGCCACACCGCGTCCCGCTCCTCTCTCGCTCTGCGTGTGTTTAGTTACACACAGCGGGAAAGAGGGGGAAGCAAGTGGAAAAGCTGATAGGGCTGTGCATCACGAAATGACAGTCGCACAGCCAGCTTTCTATGATGTAATGTTAATTTGACAAGCCGGAGATGGAAATTAAATAACATTTTAGAAAAACTTCCTGGGTGGGAAAAATCCTTCTGGACAGGTAAAGCCTGTGTGGGTAGACCTACCATGGGCAGCGGGCAGGTCGGTGGCCTCTTTTCCAATCAAGTAACAATTAGCAAACCTCTCCACCTTGTCCCACCTGCTAAGCTTCATTTAAGTCGATGGACAGCTAATAAGACAAAGAAAAACACAGTGTTCAATCTGGGGTGTCTAGAAAGAAGGCTCAGCAACCTCCATTTTGGTCTTTCAGTCACTCCAGCTGAGAGAGACGTGGAGTAAGAATATGGGCTCCAATTAGTCCACTGATAGGTACAAAACTACAGTGTATCTGAAGTGTAGTTGTGACTAATTCCCTCTCCCAGTCCTCAACTGCCAACCATAACAAGCCATTTACCTACAAAAGAGACAGGTTCAAATTGAAATTGGCTAGCTAGTGGATGAATGGAAGCTGGGCAATACCAACTGAGATTGAACAATGACAGTCAAACATGATGGAGATAACTTTGACCCCCCAAACAAATGACACCCCACTGTAAATAGCTTGGTCTATGTATTTAAAATGATGTTCCTGACCAACCTATTTAATATATATGGTACACAGCCATTCGCTTTAAAAACAAGTTTGATCTGAGTAAAATAGTGTCTTGAATACATAGCATAGTTGTTTTAACATCTATAGGTGACAAATTGGTTTCCTATACAGTGCAAATAAATGAACTACAGTAAACCAGAGGAAGTCAATTGCAAACACTTTTCTCTGACTGCCAACTTAGCTGACGCCATCTGAACTGTCTTGGGCTGGCAAACTCCACTCATTCTGTACTCTGACTAAATGTTCAAACAAGGACTGAGAATTATGAGTAAAATACTTTTTTGGTTTCTTTGTTGACATAATAAAAAAACTGTTATGATTATTCAAGATGAAAGAAAATGCAGCCTGACAGGACCATGCATTCCTGACAGGACCATTCCTCCATTTGGTATATAAACTGTATATGATGTACTATAGCAACACACACTGCACATAGGTTATCTGCAGTTTATAATGCACAGCTAAATGGCAGAGCAGTTTCTGTACATATTGTGCATACATATTGTATGTATGCCCTTCTGTTGACTTGATGATGTGGACATTTTCATGTCATGCACATTGCTGCAAATTCACATTCTGTATCTGCTTCCTTCAGATTCCCATATCACCCTCATTATTATGTACTGCACAACATGTAGAGGTTCCACATATTTCATACTGCTTGGGGCTTTACTTTTAGGTTTTAATAATGTTATATTTAAATGCACTTATGCATTGTCAGTCATCTTTCTTTCTTTCTTTCTTTCTTTCTTTCTTTCTTTCTTTCTTTCTCACTAACTCCTCTGTTGTCCTCTCCTTCTCTCCCTATTTCTCTCTCTATATATACATATTGTCTTCTCTACATGAAATAAGAAGAAGAAAAGAACAATCGATAAACATAAAAATAAAAGTCCAAAGTCTTTATTGTTCGTTTCTGGTCCGATTGTTAAGTTGCATTATGTATTGATTCGACAACCAGAGCTGGAAATTATCACCAGCTAGAAGCCAAATGCTGATGGATGTCGGCTTTGGCTGCTAACTCTGCCATTTTGGCAGCAAACCAAACCACCATTTGCGTGTTCAATCCCTCACTTCCTCAAGTGTTTTTCTAAACACACCATCGACAATAAAATATGGAAAATCAAGTCCGAACCTTTGCCAGAGTCTTTGTCTGGTTGGCTCTGGGCATTTCTATTGAACCAAACATACTTTAAACCCCAGAATGGATGGGTTAGCATAGCAAAGGCATTCAGCTGAACACAACTATTGTCGAGCAACGTTAAACAACTTTGAATTAAAAACTCATCCAATGTCCACATATTAAACAACACTCAATTTATGACAGCCATCTTCCATCAGGTGGGAAAATACAGCTGTAGAGAGAGTCCCTTCTGGACGGAAATTTTACTCAAACTATATATTGCATGTATGAATGTGTATGGGATCCAGGGATAACAGTGAATTTACTTTTCATATTCAAGCAAGTTTGTAGATTTTTATAGATTCAGTGATTGTTTCTCCCACCAGTTATTTTATGTAATCCTGCAAAAAAAGTAAAGCACAGGCTGGTGTCACAGATGTGGGAGTTACCAGCCCTGTTTCTGTCTCTGACAACAAGCCCCCCGCTGCTCTCTTTTTTTGTTTTTTTATTCTGTGCTGAGTAGAAAAATCCACTGTTGGATCTACTAAAATGGCAGAGAAGCATTAAACTTAATGGTCGCATCGCATTTTTTAAAGGTTAGTTTTTGGCATTTCTGCTCAATTGGATAGTTTACAATGGAGAAAGACAATAAAATATGAGAGAGAGAGAGAGAGAGAGAGAGAGAGAGAGAGAGAGATGACATTCAACTGGAATCAGATGCAGGATATTGAGGGCACATGTCAAGTCAGCTACCAGTCAGACACCTCAACTTCAAAACAGACTGCAGACGGCAGCGAAGCATGACGCTGCATGACTGTTATGTTGGAGCGGCAACAAAACAGTTTAAAGTTTAAAGTTTAAAATTGCAGGCCGGAGAAGCGGGATTATCACTGCAACAAGCAAGAAGTCACATTCAACGCGCCACAACAGGGCCTGGAAAATGTGTGTGGAGAAAGTGAATAATAACACTGCCCCCTGTTGAGATGCCCTTGAGCAAGGAATGCAGCCATCAGTCGCTCCAGCGGCCGGCTGGAGGAGACTGTGGCGGCACTGGGCAGCTGCCAGGTGGGAGTGTGCGAGGTTGTATTAATGCAAAGCAGGGCACCGCTGGAAGAGAGCGTGTGCGTGCTAAGCAAAAAGCCTCCCCTCCATAAATACAGGAGGGGAAAAAAAAGTTTAACCCAGGGTCACCACCGGCATAAAAAGATGTCAGCTTTTTGAACATCTACATCAGTCTCACTTAAGTTTCAGAGACAGAGGTCTCTGCAGGCTACTGAGCTACTGATAGTCTGTTGATCCCCTGTGAAACAGCAGTGCTGCACTGGACTCTGATGATAAAAATAACAACAGTACATACACAAGCAGAAAAGTGGCCAGGAGGGCACACCTATAGCCTCCCATACAAACTATCTAAACTGTTGGTAAACAGCATCTGAATATGTAATCTGGCACCATGTCATGATGTTACCCAACATATTTCCCTGTCTTTGATCTCAACAGGCTATAAAATGGCAACAGTTAATAATGATGTGTTGCTAAAATGCATTACAAAGGACTTCCAACATTTATTTATTTATCTATTTATTCATTTAGATAACCCAAGACAATTTTGCATTTATCTGAGGGGCAACAATGTGAAATATTAGATTATGTCATTAAATTTTCCATTTTTCTATTTTGAATTAAAACTGAAATTACTATTTGATCAAGGAAACAGATTTTTCTGGAGATGCAGGAGGGTCCTGAGGCAGGCTCCACCTGGCCATTAAAATCTACTACTGCCTCATCAACCTCTGAACACCCTGCTGGAGGAGTTTGGCCTGCAAAATCACTGCCATCTTTTAAATCACTTGTTTAACACAAGTTATTAATAAGTAATGCTCAATGGCGCCTTAATATTATTATCTATAACCCTATATTATCTATTATCTATCGACCTTTATGTAATCTATTTATAGATTAAATATGAATTTAGACATTATATGGTGTTATGAGCAAACAGCCCTATAGCAGAATGATTTCCTTTTTGTCCTTGCGATGGTTCAATCCTAACAAAACATTTTCCAGTGACAGGCCTGAAGAGGCCAAGGAGCTGCTATCCTCATGATTTCTGACATTAGAAGCAGAGTGGAAAAGGTTACCGGTCTAGTCGCTTGTTTTGATGAGCTGA
Source organism: Holocentrus rufus (assembly GCA_900302615.1). Classification (NCBI taxonomy): domain Eukaryota; kingdom Metazoa; phylum Chordata; class Actinopteri; order Holocentriformes; family Holocentridae; genus Holocentrus; species Holocentrus rufus. The sequence goes on from OMLF01050910.1 coordinate 9,050, forward strand.
GCAAAAGCACACTGGGTATAAGGAGAGGACACGTTACCTTTTGTGAGAAAACAGGAGCTGCAGTTTACTGATAACCTTTCTCATCCAATGAAACAACAGCAGCCCCGGTGAACACTGCTACTCCCCACAAATCAACACATCTCAGAGAACCAGCTGATGAAACTTATGAGACTTTTTGAAGAAAAGAATGCGGGATGGAATAGAAAAGAATCAACTAGGTCTGTAGAGTTAATCATGTAGAACCATTGTGGTTTTAGTTTTCGGCACCGTTGAAACATTTCATCTCACTGTAAATCAAAATAAGATGCAAAAACTGAAACATAACAGTGAGATTGCACCTGAAAAAAATCAAGACTGCCCTACAATTACCTTTGGTCTGGTTTGCACATGACCACAAGCTTGAAATCGAGGGCAGTTTGTTCTTGTTTGTTCTTTCTTCATACTTAAATAACTTCCTTAGATGTAATAAGGGAGGAAAGTGAGAGTTGGTGAATCACTGAGGTTACCGAGCTGGCACTTCACATTGCTGTTGAATTCGGCGCACTACACCACCAGAGGACTGAACACTTATAGTTGAGTAGTAAACTGAATAGTAAACACTATCAGTCATGATTCTTGGCAAAACTGCGAACGTGCATTAATACAGTGTTAACCTTTTTGTCACATTAAACATTTTATCGTGACCTCGGCTCATATGGTAAAGAACAGAGTCTCCCTTGTGGCCTTGTTAAATAACAGTGCTGCTCTGTCTTCACAAAAAACAAGAGTCGCCATTAATCAGACGCTCATCTGATCAGGCCACGCACACTGTTAGTTCTTTGCCCTTTAGCCGGGCGATGCAGAAAGACACTCCTTTAATAAGGCGCTGTGAAGTGAAAGTTCCAGAAAATTCACAAATGAGAAAATTCCTTGTCCTGCATTCTCCTCGCATGTTTCACGCCCCTGTCAAAATAACCAACGTTTTATCACGCCTCCTTTAACCCCCCCGTCCCAATCGCCAAAACTGCGTGAGTCAGCACTGATGATGGCACACATGATCAAGTCTATTATCAAACTTCCATTAGCTCCTTGTCCATCCCCTCGCACAGTCATTATTACCATGCAGAGTTGTTGTTTTTCCAATATTTGTACTAAAAATAGTGTGCAAGTTTTTGTAGACGACACCCTTTTAGCCTCAAAATTAACTGAACATTCATGCTCCATGATGCTCCAACTGTGGTACTATGTTAGCTATCAATCTGCACCTGTTTGTGAATAAAACGATTTGTATTTTGAGAACTTGTAGGCTACTTTTAGATAGCTGCCTTTTGGTAAAAGCCAAACAGAAGGATGACTGTGTTCAGAAAAATGGGTCAAACTGTTTTTTTTGTAATGGATTCTAAATTTGAGCTCCTTTGATGTAAACACAATGACCTTATGCCAAAAAAAAAAAAAAAAAAAAAATCCCTGGTCTTGCACATGTTTTTGCAATTCTGTTTTATCATGGTGACAAACTAAATAAAACTCATCTTCCATTTTCTGTTATTTAATACCTGGTAAAACTTGTCATTTTTCAAATACCAGTGCCTAATTCTGACAGATGAAAATATTATGATATATTGAACCAATCACATTCTGAGATAATCAGCAGCATCTGCAAATGTAAAAATAATTCCATTTTAAATACATATATTGTTTAATCTAGCATAAAAAGATGACAAAGAAATGACATCTGTGTTATTTGTGCCCTGTTGTCTCAATGTGATCATTTATTGGGGGTCAGCCTCCCACTTGTGCTTCCAAATGTCACAATCCAACTTGCCAACATTTGATGTGCCAGACCAATAAAAATGGTAAGACTCTTTATTCATCTGCCAAATATAATTTCATTTGACAGACATTAACATCTTATTCACGGCGGCACTGATGATTTTAGCGTATTGCCGATTCTTAGTTCACACAAGCGAATGACTGGACTAGTTTGGGTAACTAGCTAGCAAGTGAGGCATTACGGCTGGCCTTCTGGCTGTCTGCCCTGCATCTCAATGTGAACTACTTGAGAGGCTTCTAATGTTTATTAGATTTTACAAGAGAGCATTTAAACATTCGATTTTACAATGCTGCTAAACTCACGGTACAGCATTTGAATAAAAAGTAGTCAAGGACTCCACTTTGCTTGAGTGTGGATGGTGACATCATGCTGCTGAAGTTGGATTGGCATTGAACGTGCCATTGAAATAAAGGAGAGAGAATCGCTTATATAGAGAGAATAGGATTATATATTCCACCCAGTATAAATCTGGTGACTGTTGGAGATGGGAAAGTCTGTTGTTAAACTCACCATGTGAGTTTGGGAAAATCTGGAGAGAGGGGAGCGAACAGCCAGAGGTGTCTCTCCACTGGGTCACTGTTGTTATATTTGAGTGGAGTAAATGTTGCACCTGCTGTATGATAACTATTTGATATGGAAAATGTCTGTTGTTAAACCCACTGTGGAACAAGACTGAGCTTTATATGATATTACACGGGAAAAAAAACAATATTGCAGTGTTGTGCTGATGCTCCTTGGGAACTGTTTGTGTGTTTTCTGTGATGTTCCATTTACCCAATACTGCTTAAGATCATGATGTTATATGTATGTATATGTGTGTGTGTGTGTGTGTGTGTGTGTGTGTGTTTGTGAAATAAATATTGAGAGTACGATGGCATGTTCGACTCTGCTCAGTGGTTTTGAATCAGTATGAACAGCAATTTGCAGTTTAATAGATCTGTTCACAAAATAGCATGTATGGCCTAAATAGTTTTAATTAAATAAAACTCTGACATTTTTTGTGTAATTAAAGAAAAATGTTATATGTCATACTTGTAAGTGTTACAAATCGGCATCACCGTGGTTACCCCCTCACTCTCCCATTGGATTGGCATCTGCATCAGCACACGTCAGTTATTAAAACCCACTAGCTCACAGTGAAGAGGTTTTAAATAATTTCACTCATTGAGAAAAGACTGACAGAGACAACATATGGCCCAGCACATCAAATGTGCCTGCCTCTGCTGTCGATGCGAGGAAAAAATAGCTGATTGTAATGCTAACAGACATAAATACATATTATTAACGGCACTAGCCAGCGAGGAAGGCCTGCGTGTATATAGACTGCAGGAACTAATTAAAGGGCATGCCATAAAGTACATGTCGAAAACGTCTGGAAGAGTAAAACTACAAATGAAACAACAATTAACCAGCATTAAGATTCCTTCAATAAAACTTTAACAGCAGGGTGCAGGGGAGTCGAGGTGACGCCATTTTACTGTCAAGTCAATAAGTGTCCTCACAGGTACATCAAGTGTGTGTGTGTGTGTGTGTGTGTGTGCGCTTGTAAGTGATCTCAGAGGAGCAGAGATACAGACGAAGAGAGAAGTAGTGGCCTGAGCTACAACACACCAGGGAGCCATCAAACAAAGCTTGTGTGTGTATATGCAAGTGTGTATTTGCACACACCTGAGTAAGCGTGTTTGTCTGCGTGCGTGCAACTGAGAAGGAGCTATTGTGTTTTTGTACGCCGTACAAGCCTGTGTGTGATTTTGTGTTCGTAGCCATAAATGTGTGTGTGTGTGTGTGTGTGTGATTAAATGACGAGACTACAAAGCAATAAAGCGCTAATGAATGTGCTCTCATAGTTTAGCCCGACAGTCTGGCATCGCCGATGTCTCAAAGGGAGCGTTAGGTTTATGACTCAGCCCCTCCCCACCCTCCGCATCCCGCATCAGGAGATGTGGGGCCATGGGAACAGAGGCAGAAACTAAGCACCTCTTTAATGTGATTTGTGCATCAGAGCGCCCCGCACTTCATATGGCTGCTGCGATGTGGAAAAATGAGAAATCCACCGTTTGAAAAGAAGCTGCATTACTTTTTATAGCAGAGTAGGCAGCTTGCTGGTTGACAAGGTGATTACACTGTTACAGACCGGACCAAAATGGATGAATGGCATTTGTCAAATAAACACTAACACTCCCAATCGATTAGATATCCAATATAACCACTATCGATTTGAAGAAAACCATGTGAAAGGTTTATAGAACAAAACATTGTCATTTGGGTCCCATCAGGCCAATTGGTGTGATAATGCATATATCTTACGAAAACATCCATAACTTTTGAACACTTTGCTTGATTGTCTTGCTGTTCACGCGAGACGAAACTCCACTTTCCCCTCTGTAAAACGACATATCATTTGTACCGCTTCAACAATGCGCTCAGTCCGAAACAGACCCATCTATTTCGCATAACGTGTGGACAAATCCCCCGGATCGACTCCCTATTGGAGCGCTGCGTCTTTGTGATCGCCTCTCTCTCTCTCTCTGTGACGAATCGCGGGTTTCGTCGATTCCCCACCAGCGGATGTGGTTCGGCCTCCCAGCCCGTCGGAGAGCTCTCTGACAGTAAATGGATTGGCGCTGACTTCACTGCGCGGGGTAGAGTCAGTGTATCTGGAGACAGACGTTTAAGAAACACACTTTGATAAAAGACACTCAAAGTCAGGATGTGTGTGTGTGTGTGTGTGTGTGTGCACGGTGCCAGGTCCCACTCTGCATCAGCGTGAGGAGAAACTGTTACACTGAGTGGAAACTGAATGGATATAAAGACACTGTAAAGATATTAAGATGAATTATAGGCAGAAATGCAGAGGGACAAAAGCCTAGAAAAGCTTGGTATTGCAATTTAGCACATAACCAAACACACAAGTAAATCCCATGTGCAAGTCATTGACTAATAATAGAATATGCATGATTATCAATTAGAAAGTGCCTAATAGGTTTTTGCTGATCTACAGCTCTGAGGCTTAAGCGGGTGTTGCGTATATGACACAGCCCCTCCCTGCTCTTTATACGCCCCCATCCAACCCACCCCCCACCCATCGGGACATGTGGGGCCTGGGCAGCAGAAGAAGAAATCAAACGCCCCTTTGATGAGAGTTTGGCTGCAGAGTGAAAAAGGCACAGTGTGTGTATGTGTATGTGTGTGTGTGTGTATGTGCGCGGCTATAAATACATCAGAAAGGACTGAAGTGGAGCACATAGGGCACACTCTGCGACACCGCACGCAAATACCCCCACCCACATTGACACCCACACACACACGCTCAGGCGAGGAGAAGGGGGAACAAATGAACCAAAATATGTAGCATAAAGAGTGGGGAGAGGGAGAAGTGGAGGGGAGGGAAAGGAGGGGAAAGGAGCAGAAGAGGGGAAGGAGAGAGGAAAAATATCAGATTAGAGGGGAGGAGGAGGGCAGGAAGAGTCAAGAAGGAGAAGAGAAGGAAAAAAAATGGTATGAGAGAGGAGAGGAGAGAAGAGGAGAGGAGAGGAGAGAGGACATATGTTGAGTGGGTGGACAAGCAGGGAAAACAGGGAAGGGGGTACGACTGGCAAAAATCACACACACACACACACGAGTCTCTACCATCTGCATTGCTCACTACCTTGCCAGTCGTCCCGGCCAACCAAACTCACATACCTCACTCTGTCTTTTTCTCTCTCCCTCTCCCTTTCATTTTCTGTCGTTTTTTTGTGTGTCTCTTCCTGACTCTCTGTTCCCTGTCTCCCTCACTTCCCCTCTTTCTGTCTCACCCTCTCTCTCATTTTCTGTCTCGCTCTCTTTATTTGTTTCTTCTCTGAGTCTTTTTCGGCATATGATCCCCCCATAATTCTTTGTTTTGTAGAAATAAGTAGCAAGTAACATTTATGTGTGTCACAAAAGCCTATCCATCTGTGCTTGCATACATGCCTGTGTGTGTGTGTGTGTGTGTGTGTGTGTGTGTGTGTGTGTCTCCTCAGTGTGCAGGGACCTCTCAGGGCTACCATGAGCTAATGAGCTCCATTTAAATCCAGCCCCTCTGATCCTTCCTCTCGCCCAGTTTCTCTGCCCCTGGGGCCTTTTCTTGCTCTGGCCTGGAAACTGCGGCACGGCGGCGGCCATTTTGGCTCATTAGGAACAAGCTGCTAAACCAACATGCATGTCTCACTGAATCAGTATCAGACTAATGGATGACTGGTGCACTGGTGTGTGTACATGTATTCAAGTGTGTGTCCAAATATGTGTGCCTAGTGCGTGTCTGAATATTTGTGAATCGTGTGCATTTGTGTGTGGTGTGTAAGTATGTGCGTGCATGAATGTGTGTGTGTGTGTGTGCGCATGAGACATCACTAGCTTATGTATGAGTCATCCTCCAGCGCTCCAGTAAGGCGACGCATCATCTCTCTTTCTCGTCACACATCTAACTTTCCCTCTGCCACCTCTCCTCCTCTGATTCTCTCTCCCCTCGCTCCGTTTCAGTTTCTCTCTTTTTGTTTCCCTCCCTGTCACTCACTCTCTGCCGCTCTGCAGCACCAGCACGAGGAAAATGCCCCCTCTCACTGTGTAATCAACATGTTTTGTGGAGATAATTATGCGCGCTGAAAATCATCCGGTAGGTGAGGGTTCTTCAGCTGCATGTTGGTAACCTTGTAAGCTAGAGCTGCTTCAGGCACGTGTGTGCATGACCACACACACACACACACACACACAAAGAAATACACAAAAGTGGCATATGAGGATATAGTTTTCAGCATGTTCTATATTCATTACAAAAAAAAAGACTTTATTATCTGGATTTCCTTATATAGCATTAAATGTTTCCTGTTAATAGAGGACTTATTGTGAGTTACATGCTATTATTTAAAAAGTACCATCATTTATTTATCATATATTAATAAAAATGAATGAATAAAGTTTATTTATTTTTATATATTTTTGCAGCAATGTTACAAAGTGCTTCACAATCAAGAAGAAATAAATAACATAAGTACCACTTAACACAAGAAAAAATTGAGAACATACAAAATCATATCAAAGCAAATAAAAGTAAGTGATTAAAGAAAAGAGCAAATAGCAAAGGATCTCATCCTTGGTCTTTAGTCTTAACTTAGAGTGTAGCGATTCATTAATTGCATTGCCACATCAGTTATGAACTGAATTGATCTGCTTAAACAAATAAATAGAATGAGTCGCTATACTTTTGGCCTTGATATAACACTAATTCTAACTTAACATTGTGTCTGGAGCAAAAAAATGCAGAACCCTGGCTCAGGATCTCAGGCTGTGCGAGGCCTTAAAAGTCAACAGTAAAATCCTAAAAGCAATTGTAAAAAGGTCAGGCACCCAGCGAGGACCCGCTAAAATGGGAGCGATATGATCAGGTCTCCAGGTTTTGCAGCTAAAAGTATGCCAGAGGAGTTTTGGACCCACTGGAGACGTCCTATCACTTTTTGGCGTGTGAACAGGGCATTACTGTAATCGAGCCGGGATGAAGTCAAAGCATGTAAAACGCTCTGAGTGCCATTAAACGTAAGGAGTGATCTAATTCTTGAACTATTTCTGAGGTGGAAAAAATTGGACTGAACGAGCGTTTTAATGTGGGGTGTGGGGTTGAGATCCTGGTGCAGTGGAGCTCCAGACTTCTCAGCAGTTGAGTGGGGCATGCTGGGAAAGAGCGCCAAGGGCAGGCAGAATTTGGCCATGAGCGTGCTGCAGGCTTATAATAAGGACTTCACTTTTAATTTGTGCTATCATTCATTTTTTAGAGCGCGGATAAGTTTTTCCAACTGGTGCATATCACAGTTCAGGATGAAACTTTTGAATGAAACCAGGAATCAAACATTCACTACATCCACCCAAAACCCCAAAGACTTCACAATCAAAAATGAAAAAAAAAAAAAGCCACAAAAATGTACAAATGGCAAAAAGATTGGTGACTACATGTTTTGAAACAAGGAGCGATTGACCACATAACCACACACACACACACGTCTTTCATAACACACTCATGCAATATCTCACATGCACACCCAAGCTCACACACACAGACTATAGGGGTTCATGTCTACTTATCATGATTATGTGTGTGTGTGTGTGTGTGTGTGTGTGTGTGTGTGTGTGGGCGAGTGTTTCTGTAATCAGAGAGTGGACCAGATCATCTTGGTATGGATACAATCTCTCTGTTTCACACACGCACACACTACGCACACACCATCCTGACAAATAGGGATAGATGTGTGTGTGTGTGTGTGTGTGTGTGTGTGTGGTTATGTGGTCAATAGTTCCTACCATGTTCCGGAACAAAATTGCCCCTCAAGAGTAGAAAACATCACTATGTCACTGTGTGTGCGCGAGTGCATGTGTGCGTATGCATGTGTGTGTGTGTGTGTGTGTGTGTGTGTGTGTGTGCTAAGTGGTTGGGAGGTCCATTGTTTGAATAAACAACAAGTGACTTCTCATTTACCGTTCATGTGCAAGCCTTGACTGTAAAACACACACACATACACACACATACGCACATACGCACACACATACGCACACACACAGAGAACAATCATACCTCACGACTGCCAGTATTTTCTGAGTCATGAAGCTATTAGATAGCTGGCCACGAGACAGACTTCTTTGTAACCTCTCTTCTCTCCCTCTACATTCCTCTCTCCATAACCAAAAGCTCTCACTATAAACATTTAGACTGGAGTGCCATCAGCGCAGCCATCACACACACACACACACACACACACACACACACACTCACTTCATTTTGTGTGTGCCTTTCTCTTTCTCTGCCTTCTTTTCTTTCGATGTGTCACCAGTTTGCCTTGGGTTAATAATGACAAAATTGATATAACACACACACACACACACACACACACAGACGCAGGCTGAAGCGTTTTACAGAGGCATTCCTCGACTGAACGGGTAATGGAAGGACCAAAGCAGCCCCGTTCCGCTGGAATCTGACGCTTCCACTTGGAAAAGTCTGGAATGGGAATACCGGGAGGCCATGTGGCACTCTGAGCTGGAGGTTTTCCCAGACCAGAGAGGGAAGGGGAGGGGAGAGAAAGATCGGGAAAACCACCAACTACTGTGGATGCATGAGAAGAGACGGAGGGGAGACTTCAGCAGGACGGACCTTCAGCAGAACAGAACTTAACACAATAGAATCGGGCTGAATAGAGCTGCGCAAAACGGAATAGAGCAGAACAATTTAAAAGTAGAGAATATAAAGCTTGTTGTATCCACCAGCCCGAGCCGAGTCCTTGCAAGTCTTTCTTTTAAAGCGCGATGGCCTCTCCATTCAGCTCACCTGTTCCCTCCATCTATCTATGCACGAGAAGATTGTCAGCAGTTTGACCCCCGTGCGTGCAGCATGTATCTGCTTTGCCTCGTGCTAAAGCTTTAGCACGTTTGGCTATGTTTTTGCGGAAGGTATACGCTGGCTCAGCATTATCTCGACGGCATCGTGAAGCGGTAGATACCGAGCGCACGGAGGGGTCAAACCGCCAGCAATCTTCTCTTCTCGCCGCACAATGCTAAGCTGAGCAAACAGCTTACTCGCTAAAAAGTTGCTGAATGACTTTGAGGCTGGGAATGGAGGGTTTCCATGGCGACAGAGGAAGGAGATGCAATCCCAAAATATTGCCGGGGGGATTGCAAAGGTGTTGCAGTCACTCGTCCCACCAATGTGTGTCTCTATGTGTGTGTGTGTGTGGCGTCTGACGTCTCCATCTTCGTCACACTGTCCTCAGATCCATAATCTATTGATTATTTATACTGACAGCACCAGCATCCACCACCTGCCACCTGCATCATCCTATCCACATAATTAGACAGCGTCCACTCAGCTGACATGAACATGCACCAAAAAATGGCCAAATCACTCCGTAAGATACAAGTCGTGACAATACTTCCTAAACTAAAATATTTGGCATGACCTCATCGTCATCGTTCACACAAAAGGGCAGAGAGGAAGAGTGTTTTTTTGAAGGTAAGCGAGCTGCCAATTTTGGAAGAAGTTATACAACAACTAACACAGATGAAGAGTCGCCAAGACACGTAGACATGTCGTCCATTTAATAACAAAAGCTTTTTTTTAATGTTCTGCTTTGGTAATTTTTGTTTTTGGGCTTATTGATTTCTAACAAACACAAGTCGAACCTCCTCTTGTTTAAAGACAACAGCGAGCAAATTACCGCTCCTGTGGAGGGATAAGGAATATTACTTTTATTGAGTAACAAGCCCAAGCCCATGCCATGTACAGTCGAATGCTTCTTTGTAAAGCTCCAACAAATTCACCTGAAAATGCATTTAAGGACAGGAGCGCTGCAGCAGAGGAGCAGTGAGTCACCAAGCGTGCATCGATCCTCTTCAGCCACGAGGAAAATGCACTGTATATCCAACCTGAGCTCTTTTTTTTTGGTTTGAATAATATCAATATCAAATATTACCTTCAAAAGCACTCAAGCTAAGAAATGTATAATTTCACAGCTGTGGACAGTTTTGCTCAGAGTTAATGTGATTTTGATGTTTGTCCCACAGCTAAACGGTGCTGGCGGGGCCTCTTGTAAGGTCACTGTTAAAGTGGCATTTACAAACAAGAAATAATTAGCTTTGCGCTGTTCTGAGTTATCAGTAATTTGCTGTGCTTTTCAGGAGGCTTCACCAAAGTGGACCATGACGGCGGAAAAGGTAGAGCAAAAAAAAAAGGACAGGCGAAGAGAGAGGAGAGGAGGACAGACGGGCCGCAACAAAGAGAGAAACACTAGAAGAAGAAGAAGAAGCGGAAGAGAGACGGGGAGACAGAAAGACTGAAAAGAGAGACTAAGTTTAGCTCTCCCCTGAGGACTCCGCTCAGGTTCCTCTCCTCTTTTTGTCGTCGTCCTCCTCCTCTCCCTCTCTTCCTCACCTCCTCCTTTTTTCAATCCATCACAAAATAATTAACTTGCTATAAGTGAAATTAATTCCACTAATTGGTTTTAAAGGTATTTTTGGACAATGATG
>OMLF01050913.1:0-11284 GCA_900302615.1 Holocentrus rufus
ATTTATGAACTGTGTCTCCCAGTAGTTTGATAGATCTTTGGGATAATCTGTGTAGGAAGCACATTCTGACTGCACAGTTTGTACCCTGTTACTCATGGGCTAAATATCCTGTTAGTTGGCTAATTGGTCAACAGCCAGTGACTAGGCCTGCTGATATTTTTGATCCATGGAGACTCACTCACAGGCCTGACTTCTACTGATCAAAACATTAATGATATTAAACTACCCTCTATTTTGCTGGGGACCCCTTGGCCTCCCGGTAAGGACCCCTGGAGGTCCCCTGCTCTCACTTTGGACAGCAGTGGCCTGTAGTAAACTTGTCCATGCTGGTGCTAGACGTCCTCCAGCTGATGTCCTTGTCGCTGTGTACTAAACACATCAGCTGGCTGCTAAACCTGCTCTGACTCTATCTGGTCTGTGGACTGACACAACACCAAATGACTGGCAGACTGACACACAGACAAAACACCAGCTGACTGGCAGGTTAGAGGCAGATTACCCAGCAGTGAGCAGAGGGTCACTTCCAGTGGTTCTTTGTGCAGTGCAGCGGGTTTCTGCTTCTCTGATATGGAGTTAAGTCTGATGTTTGTTAAGGGGGTTTTTTGTTGACCCGTAACACACAGTTACTTCCTTTAGCAGCCAGTTTTAGCGTAGAAAATGGATCAAGCACGGTGTGCTGTTTTGTTTTGTGTGTGTGACAGTGAGCGGGTGTGTGCCTGTCAGGGTGATCGGTCACAGAGCCTCAGTCCAATGAGCTTCTCTGAGTTGGGCAGTCATTTCGATTGTTTAATACTATAACCATTTGCATGTTTCAATGTTTAAAAACATTGTAAAAGTGTGATAAAACCAGAAATATATATTATTTGGACGAAGCCACATGATAGCAATGCATTCTTTGGTGGCAGTTCAAATTGCCTGGTAGTTAAACTTTTGTAGATTTTAAATGCTCAAAAATGCATCAGTTGTTTTTGATCATGATTTATTATGATTCCTTTCATTAGGCTATTATTTATCGCAAACTTGAAACTTGTGCCAAATTACATTTTTGAATTGTTAGAAAGTCTGTAAAAAAGAACAAATAGCCAAATTGTCGCATTGAACAGCCAAATCTGAATGGACTGAGGGATTCTGGGTACAGGCCTAATGTTTGTCATGTGGTAATTAACCACCAGCTCTCGTCCCATTGTAGAGCTGGTAATTGTACCTCCCTGCTCCTCTGTTACTCCCTCTGCACTCGTCCTCTCTTCGCCTCCTCCTCATTAACCCTCAGTCAACCCCGTCTCTCCCAATTGGATTGAGCAGAATTGTCCTGCAGATTTGTTTTCATAAGTTTTTTTTCCCACAGAACATTACAGAGCGGGAAGGGCTTCTCAAATGGTTTCATGTCAGACCCCCAAATAGATGCACATTAGGGCCACCACCAACTCATTGTGGGATAGGATTTTGTCCTGGGAAACACAATGGGGGATTTTTGTTGTTGATTTAAAATTGAATTGTAGAATTGTCAGCACTGTTTTTAGGGGAATAGCAGCAACAAGAGTGATGCCTCTGGAAAATGAGTGAAACCTGATAGTCCTTTTCTACTTTCTGGTGAATTAAATAAAATAATAACATCAGGACCTCTATGGGTCTCCAGAGTCTACTCTCACATATTTAAAACTTTGCATGGTGGACATGCAATACAAATGCAGTTTTAAGAGGCTTTTCTATCAGTCAGGGGGATCTATTTGTGGTGGATTTATCTGCTGTCGAGGTTGGTAGGAATGTATGGGATACACAAGACACTGGCAGGAATTCGCCTCAATGCATAAACACAGACAATAATGTACATAGTTTGTATATACAAGAGACAAGTAGAAATAGGGCAGCCCCCCCCCCATCACTGCCTGTGTCCCTCTCCTATATGGTCTGTTTACATCTGAGGAAACAATGTTAATTCCAGCAACAAAAGCACTTTCCCAGGCTGTTTATATGGCTGCTGAAGTTTCAGGGCGCTATAAAACTTGTGTGTGTGTGTGTGTGTGTGTGTGTGTGTGTGTGTGTGTGTTTGTGTGTGTGTGTGTGCGTGTGCGCGTTCCGTATTCACACACACTCACTAGCTGCTCAGCATGGAGGGTTGCTGGTTACCTAGGTAACCTAAGTGCTAGTCCGTCCGTGAAGTACACAGTGTACCCTGTCGTTACCGTGGATACTCCAGACCATAATATGTCAGGTAGTCAGAGTGCAGAAGAACGGAAGTCAACACACTGAGCAGCAGTCTGCTTTGGAGCCACTGTGCTATCCCTCCTCATTTGCATAAGCCAGGAAAAATAGGTCTCTTTCTGCAAATGAAAGAGAGGTTTTCCTTCAGATAGTGAGGGTGGGACCCTCTCACTGTCCCTTTTCTCCTAAACCCAACTGGATTTTGCACGCTATCGTTTATGCTAATCTAGCAAAATTCACTTTTGTTTTTGCTGCAAATGTGTGGCCTCAGGCATTTTAATCAGCCTACTTTAGATTGAAGAGACTTGGGAAAGACTTCAGCACCAAATTGGATGCAGAATTCACCAGAATCATTTATGAAGCTGATTAAATCCACTGTGTGAGCTGCCTTTGGATGCCAGTCTTTGATGTTGACTTAGCCTTTATAACAAAAACTTAAGTATATTGTATTTACTCTAAGCCTTGTGCTTCTCCCAGGCTTCCTCTCTTCCTGTAGGCTAGCTGTAGTCATCCCTGTCAGAAATCATCCCTGTAGACTTGATGGTCGGCTCGGCGCAGCGGATTGATGGAAGTGATTGGATAATTTTAAAGAACAGTTAACCATAACTTCAGCGTGTCCTCATTACTAAAAGGGAAACTCACCTCTTACAGGATTAGGTTTATGTTTCGGTGTATAAAGGGTCTGATATCATGGATAAGACTCAAAAATCAGTTTGTCACACTCCACACGAAACACAAAATAGGGCTCAGAGTGAAAATACCAAAGTTATCCTTTAAGTTTACGTCTAGTCTGACTAGCCTGTATTCATTAAAAGCATCTTAATGTTATAATCTCCCACTCTTCTCATGGGGAGACAACAGAAACAAGCCCCCACCCATGGGTGAGTAGTAGCAGTAGTGGATGCAGTAGTATAACAGTAGTAGTTGCTGCAGTAGTTGTTGTCTTGATGGCAGCAGGAGTAGTATTTTACACCCAAACTCTCCCCTGCTATCAGCAATTAGTCAACTGATATGGAGTTAATGTTCAATCTACATGACACACACACACACACACACACACAAAGGTGAATGATGTTGACCTGTATATGATGCTCTTGGTTTTAAAACATGCAGTGGACAGACACAGAAATTCTCCATGTAGACTTTGCATAGATTCTCTGACTGTCAGTCAGTCAGGAAGTCACATGATGTGGGGCCAAAGTCTCAAGACCGATCTGGAGTCACGCTCAGTCACCCACTGCAGGCAGAAAAAGGGGTATTCCACTGAATATAAATGCACATTTATACCCTGGTAAAGATGTATCTGAATAGATATTTCCACTGCAATACAGGGAGTTTCCGCTGTTTTTCAAAAGATATTTAAAGAGAAATTCCCCGATACACTGCAGGAACAGTTGGGAATATTCCACTGAGACGGAGTAAGGATTCAATGGGATCAAGGGATAAATTCATCTCCATTTTCATAAAGAGATATTTGGGGGAATGTTCTACTGAATACAAACATTTAAAAGATGTAAAGGGGATAGAAAGATGTAAGACATTTAAGCAGCTGTGCCAGATCAAGTTATGTAAAGCATCATTTAAATTATTAACGTTACCTGTTGCATCTTGGGTACTGAAATAGTGTTTTGTTTTGTCAACCTAGTTTAATGTAGCCAGTAGCTTTTTGTGTTTATGTGCATGTTGCTTTACCAATCACAAGTAAAGCTGTTGGAAAAGTGGCGATAAATTGATTCATTGATTTCTGTGTGAGTTTAAATAGTGGAAACTGGCAGTGACGGTCTCGAAATATTCTGGTGCTTCGTTATTGATTGAACCAGAGCTGATGTGATCCATTTCATGCCTTATAAAGTGCCAACTGTCAACACCCAGCCCGAGTGTCATAGCTTACAGCCACCAACCAGGGCAAACACTGTCAAAAGAGGATTTTATGGTCAACACACACACACACACATAGATGCGTACACACAGCATAACTTGGCAGCCACAAATCCTGACAATGATTAGTGTACTTGAGTCAGCCGTTTGATAAATTTGGGATTTTTGGGGTTTTTTGAAATGCCAGAACACACACACACACACACACACGTGGTCTGGTGACACAGCTCCTTGGACTGCTGAACAGATACAGTCGTCATCACATCCTGTTCTTTCATGTTGGATAGACGCACACACACTCACACACAGGAAATGCTGCGGCTAATATTGAGGCAGACCACTGAAACTGATTGTGCTGAAGTTAGCCATCCGTGTGTGTGTGTGTGTGTGTGTGTGTGTGTGTAACCACCCATCCATCTAATCACTTCCTCATCCTACTAGCACTCTTCCTTTTTTCCTTCACTTCTTCACCTCTGTACTTTTAGGTTTGTGTACTATGTATATATATGTGTGTGTGTGTGTGTGTGTGTGTGTGTGTGCGCATGTGATGAGTTTTGACAGAACAGCAGCCCAGCACTACGCTCATGCAAGATGTCTGTATCCACTCTGCCTAGGTTGCAGTGAGTGAGTGAGTGAGTGAGTGAGTGTGTGTGTGTGTGTGTGTGTGTGTGTGTGTGTGTGTGTGTGTAGGTAGCTCTGCATAAATGATCTTTGATTGGTAAGAGATGAGGAATGAGGCGGGTCTGAAAAAGTCCTCACGCCCCTTGCGGCTAACTTGCAGCACGGTCTGATTCAGGGTGATGTGCAGGTTTGTTCAAGGTGAGACAATTCAATATGGATTGGGCAGTAAAGGTTCTTTTTCATCGATCGATCCTTTTGCTTTGTTAAATATGTACTAAAAGAGGTATTTTGTCATGTGGTCTTGTCATGTGCAATAGCGACACAAAAGGAATTTCCTTACAGAATAATAAAGTCATCAAACAGTTAATCTAAGGGGCTCCTGGTTGAGTGATGATGCAGCGGTCAGGAGGAGTCTGCACTCTCCCAACTGCAGTGATGCTCCTCCGCTGACAAACACATTGATTATTGCCCTCAATTAAAAACATAATGGACAGTCATTAAATCTGTGCAGCGGTTGGAAGTAAGCGGATGCCTAATGCTTGTTGATTTTCGTTGCGGTTGTCGACTTGAATCCCTCCTCCCCTCCTGTGGCGTCTGTTCTCCACCGGGACGGAGGCGGCGCTCTCTGATCCAGCTGTCAGCCTCTGTGATAACCCTGATGTTGACGATGACATGGATCATGTTAGAAGTTGTTGAAACGCCATGCCAGGTCTGGTCACTTCGGCCACGCCGTTTCCCCTCAGGGATTAATAAAGTGCCTACTACTACTTATTCTGTTTATTCTGTCTTATCTTATTTCTGTTCCAGTTTGTTCATTTAATATTTATTTGCCCACTCTTGACAGTGTGGCTGCTTCTTTGAGTCAAGCCTTTTTGTGTGTGTGTATGTGTGTGTGTGTTTGTGTGTGTTCTTGCCAAAACAAACCATCATGATCAGAGCAGTACGCTGCTGTTAAATAATTTAACCATAGCCAAAATTTAACCGGCCAATAAATGAGTAAGATGCAGCAGCTTCAGGTATTTCAAATTGGCTGTCAGTTGAAATCTTTATGCCGCTGTCTTAATGAATTTTATAGATTTTAAATAATCCAAAAATGTTTGTTTGAATCTGCTGCATTTGATCGATTTGTTTATTATTAAATCAACATCGAAACTTGCGCCAGGGCATATTCTGATTGCCAGAAAGTCCATGAATTAAAAAAATGAACTAACTTGTTGTATTGAACAGCCAAATCTGATTCAGCTGAGGAGTCTTCTGCGATCCCAGTTGGCACCGCTGATGTCGCTCACATGAACACAAAGCTTTAGTTTGCAAGGCAGCATGAGATTACACTCTGCAGCCACGGACTGTAAGACCAAAGAGAACTACAGCTGTCAGACTTCACTGACCTCCACAACATAAAGCCAGAAAATATCAGTGCCCTCCCAGCTAATCTTGTTAGCTTTTGATCTTTGGACTGAGACAGATACAAGAACTTGGGGTGATGGATTTTTCTGCAAGAGTGCTGTGATTTTTTTTTTTGTCTTTTTGTCTTTAAAGAGAGAGGGAAACTGTGCCTGTTGAACCAGGACAGTTCAGGTTGACCAAGCACATGCTGGGCAAACTGGAGACCAGCTGGCCGAGCGAGTTCAGGCCCAGTTAGCTCACTTCTCTATAGCGTGTTCCTGTTGAACGTTGGCGGTCGCAAGCAGAGACATCAACAGTTTCCTCTCACCGCCTCTGCGCATCTGAAATATTTTGACGGCAAAATTGCCCTCCTGACATCATCGCGGTGCAACGTCCAGCACGCTGACGTAGAAAAAAAACGCGCCCTGTTGCAGCGGCCATGAGGCAGGATTCTCACGTTAACAGGGTTGAGCCTTCAAAAAGTGTCGTGTTACTCGCTTGCCAGGGCACAATCATGGCTGGATTATTTATAGAAGCCTAGATATCATTTCATATCTCTCTCTCTCTCTCTCTCTCTCTCTCTCCTTCTCGTCTAACCAGTCTGTCAGGGTGTGTGTGTGAAGCAGCAGGGGAACAAGACAATACAGGGGATTGGGTTGCTATGAAACCTGACTAGTTGGCCGCAGAGAGGAGTGCCCAGGTGCATGTGTGTGTGTATGTGTGCACGTGAGTGTGTGTATATTTTCCAGTGTACACCGGCAGGCAGGAGCGACTGGGAATCCAAACCCTGGAAATTGATCTCTAGTGGATTTGGATGGTCTCTCCAGTCATTCAGGGTGTCTGCTGTCTGTGCTTAAAATGCTTTCAAGTGATCTAGAGGCTTTTAAATGTCTTGACATTGGTTAAATGTTGAAAATGGCACTTTATTTTATTCTCTTATTTTTGCAGTGACATTTGTCCTCAGAGTTTATTCAGACTGGCATTAAATAGCAGTTATTTATTTTAGAGATATACCAACAATTCAGTGCACACAGCTGAATTTGGCTTTGCCAGTGTTTTGTAAAGGCTGCGCAACTTAGCAACAGAAAGCTTTTGTATGCAGCTAATGGAAAAGGAAGTTATCAGGCCTGCTGATATTAATCAAAAGCAGTACTTAATCTGAATGTGTTGGTGTAATTTGGCATTGTGTGTGTAAGAACTGTGGTGGGGGGAAAAAAATCCTGGTTCACCACACTTCCAGCTCAGTGAACCATGGACTGCAGAGTCACGTTTGTTTAGTTCCAGCCCTAGCATTTAAAGAAGTCTTAAAAAGCCTCTTTAGCTTTGAAATTTGACTTGCTAAAACCTGGAGGAGTTCACGGTGCACCGAGCTGAGCGTGTGAAGCTGAAACCAGTTATCAGTATGCACATATCTTGTGGGGGAAAAGGAATGTGACTGGATACTGGAGTCCAGAGACACGCCACAAGTGCAAACGTAGTGACTTGATGTTTCTGCTTATCCTGCACAATGAAGAAGAAGCTCTGTAACGCAAAAAAAAAAAAAAAAGAAAAAAAAGAAAAAGAATTCAGCGTGACCAAAGCAGGGGCCGACAGCAGATAATGTTGGCTGTGACCATTACGAAGCAGTTTGGCCTATATATGTATAGAGTCACTTCCTGTTCTGTGTGTGTGTGTGTGTGTGTGTGTGTGTGTGTGTGTGTGTGTGAGTGTGAGTGTGAGTGAGAGAGATCACAGGCAGCAGTAACAGTGTGTTTATTGTGGCAAAGGAGGTCAGATGATGAAGTCTATGTCATCCATATAGTTTATTATTAACACATGACACACACATGTTGGCTCTGTCTCTCCCCCTCCCCCCAAACTCCTTCCTCCCTCCTCCTCCCGTCCACTAATGATGATGATAATGGTGCTAACTTGGTTTCATTGTTTCCCGAGTCAGCAGTAAGCATGTTGTGTGAATATATGGGCTTGAACAGTTTTTTTTTTAAGATATTTGTTTGCCTATTCATTTCCTCACGTGAATATGTTCAAGAAATTGAACATATTATGAAATCTGGTGTTTTTAAGGTCTCAGTTCTTTCAGTTTGACTTCCTGGGACTAAATCTTGTGACCAAGCGTCATTAACCCATCTGCTTCAGCTAGATGACTCTGGCTGAGATAATCAGCCCTCTGCAGTGGTTCCACAGTATAACAGAGCCTTACTGTGGCAGGGTTGGGTTAAAGTTTGACTGTTTTGTCCGTGGCTCCACACCTCTTCATGAGTCTCCTCTTTGTTCTTTCAGCAGCAGCCGAACAGTTTGCCCTCGTAGTTGAAACACACAAATATGTGATTATAACAATAAAAAAATAAATATTACAGTGACTGCTGGCACTGATTCTGGGAAATCACAAGGAGTTCTTTGATGCAAGCTGCTTTTCAGTGCCAATACCTTTTCTTTGTAGATACACAACATTGACTTTCTGCTGGCTCAGAGTATCTATGTTGTGAAACTGATTTTTTTGTGTGTGTGTCTATAACATCTCCACAGCTGTTAGTAAGCAGCGTATGATCACACTTAGCTTGAGGTTATCCTGCATGTAAACAGTAAGCGCTGGGCTCAAACTGGGGAACAAAAAGACCACTCATGTTACATAAGAGGAAGAAACATTCAGGCCCATTTATTAACCTCAACTGAACCGTCAACTGATTGCTTTACAAATACAAAGCCTGATTCAGGTCGTCAAGCGCTGTGCAGGAATTGGAATAGATAACCTCTTCCATTCCAGTCAGCAGGCAGACGATGCAGGTGTTGTCATAACAAACGCAGGAAGTTTCAGTGCAGTCAGCAGTGTGAGTGGAAGGCGGTTTGCTGATGAGTAGAAACCAGTAAACCTTTACATATAGTGACAAAACTAAAAACAAAGAGTAAAAGTGAGGTGTCTTTAATCCACATTTAAATACATAGATCCAAACAGGAAGCACATGCAAATCAAACAGGAGGCAAGTCAGTCAGATACCATGGAAAATGGATTGCCTGCGTGCTTGTGGAAGAAAAGCCAGGCGAGGTGTTTACTGTTCGTTTTTAAAGATAGAGGGCGTTAATCATATTGGATACAAGGTGCTTATTAATGACTGGTGTAAAGGACACCTTGATTTCTTCAGAGCAAAAATGTGGAATAGCTTAAGTAATCGCAGATTTTGCAGCAATCTATTTAAAAAAAAATTTATTATTATATTTGTGTCTCTAGGCCATGTTGCCAGATTAAAATCTTAACGAAAACTGAGCTAAAGGTAAAAGCAAGAACACGTGAGAAAGAAAGAAAAAACTAAGTTTCCACCACACTGGTGGGAAGCACAAGAACAATATCCAGTCCAGTATTATCGTAGATTTTGGCCGGCTACCATCATGGCGACATACACTATCTTGAGTGCAGCCTCCATTCAAATTAGGCCCGGCCTTTATGGCTGCAAGAGCTGGACTGGAAACAGTGTGCTGTCATTGTAAACATGGAGTCATGGAGTGACTGTCTGCAGGAACTTAACAGCACACACTGACTCATCTGCTGGAGCTGACTGTGATCCGCGGGAGTCATTCTTTCATTCATTTTAATCCACTGAAGTGATCCATAATTCTGAGTCTCTATGAATCACATATTTCTTGTCTGTAAAGCTGCTCTGTCTGTGCCTGTATGTTTTCTTAGCGTTTTCTTTGAAGCTCTACTTCTAAATCGTTTTTTTCAGTGTCTGGGAATGCATCCATGATCAAATCCATGTTCAGAAACAAAGTTTGAAATCATTGCAAGACGTTGGCTACTTGCCCCCCCGTGTGCGGAGCGGTGAGAGGTTGGAAGATGAGGTAAACATTGTGCCAGTCTTGCCTGTGGGTTTTACCCATAGATGGCCATTGGAGACTTTACAACACAACAGCATTAAGAAGCAAATGTAAGACTCTTGGAATCCAGATGCCCTCAGCACCGAGAAGACACTGCGAAATGCAAAATAAGACTCAAATCAGTGTTTTCCAAAGAATTTCAGGATGCTTTCAGGGCTGGAGGCTTTTTGTTGGAGAAGAGGCGCAGGTGAAGCCATAAATGTCAGCCGTGTTATGGGTATCTTGTTAAAAGCACCAGGAGTCCCATATTTGTTTGGTAAGCGACTATTTTCTGCAATAAATGCCATCCACATTTACAGCAGACTACTGAGCCACATTTACAGTCCAGTGGAGTCAGTCCCAGTGATGTCATGACACCAGCATTTTGGAAGCGGATACCAATACCAGTGAAACTCCACCATTCTCCGCCCACTTCAATACCACGGCCAAAACAGACGCGCTCCTTTATTAAAAAACTTGGTATAAACATTATCATGTAAACAGTCTCAAGTATTAAAACATACAGGCGACATCAGAAAAGGACGACTGAGCTACAGGTGCAACATCGGCCTGTAGCCTTCAAGCAGAAAACAATGCCAAAAAAAAAAAAAAATCAGAAGTTCAAATTAGAGGAACTGTATAAACTGTTGGTGTGATCATGTGCTCTCATTTTGATTCACAGTCCTGTAAACATGACTGACACTTTTAGTGTTTCAGTATTTAAACATACAGACTGTAAAGCTACATTGGAACATGAAGGCTGAGTTACAGATCAACTCCACACTCGAGTTTTGTTTTCAAAAGAGCATCGATTATTCTAGTCAGTCCATAAATCTCCTTCCTGGCAGTTCTCTGCTGTGACAGGGATGCTGATCACTTCTTCTCTCTCTGCTTTTCTCTCCTTAACCTGACCAGTAAACTTAGTGTATTGCAATGTTCTATTTTTTTTTTTTTTTTTGGCTGCTGTCACACACAAACACCTGATGTTGGCCTGGATGTCTCCTCCTGGGTCTTTAAAAGAGTTTTCGATGCTCATAATGACCTATTTATTTCAGAGACGAAAACTGCAAACAGATTTTACTGAGTGCAAACCAAAATAACAACGTGGCAACACCAACGTGGCGTCAGCAGAGCCAGATAGCCCCATCACTGATGTTTGCTGGTTCTGTTGGGGTTTATATCTGCTTGGAGCTGCACACATCGAACGTTTACATCACACATCACACTGACATGAACACAGAAGTGGGCTGTTTCAGAGTTGAATAGGCAGGGATAAAACAGACTGGACTGCTGCAGACATAACTCACTGGAATAAAGACAGTGGCTTTACTCGGTATACTCTTAACTG
>OMLF01050914.1:0-16093 GCA_900302615.1 Holocentrus rufus
CAGCATTTTGGGCAAAATACCCTTTTCCAGCTTACCCTGACTGAGACAAGATGTTAGATACCATTTTCACCTCTGTACATCCACTGGTTCAGTTCCTAGGGTTAGCATTTTGTGTTAGCTTAGCATAAAGACTTTAAGTTTTTATGACTTATTAGGCTAGCTCCAGCAAAGTGAAAAAAATACACCTCACAGCAACTCCGAAGCTATATTATTTACACATTGTATTGTGTATTTGAAATGCACGGCTTGGAATTGTTTTTTAAAAATGAGTGTCATTTTACGAGAAGTAAAATGGCTGGAACTATAACCACTGAGTACATGCATCCTTCCAAAGGATACATGTTTCCAAGAAGTGTATTTCAAATACATACATTGGAATTGCTGTAAGTGTGACGCTCACTGTGTGGTATCTGCTTGTAATTTACCAGAGTCTGAATTAATAAAGGGGTAAATACTCTTTCTCAACTACGAGGGAGTAAACTTGTTATATCCACTTCTAAACAGTAGGAGGCGGTGTGAGACCGTGGCGAGACTACTGTTGTAAGTACGCGAATTTCCATTTCCCTCTCAGTCTTGCAGAGGACTCGGTAGGAGCAAGCCACGTCTCCCTGCCTCAGTTCTTATTTCCTGAATTTCAGGTTAGTAAGGTGCAAAAAGCAACAACAATGTTCGTGGGCTGTACGAAAACATTAAGTTACGTGTTTTCGCTGAGACAAGTCGATTGTGGTAAAACGAGAAAAGTATCACCTTGTGTAGCAGCGGTGTAAGCGTGCTAGCGGCTGTTATTAGCTCCAGTGAATCCCTGTGTATTTTGCATTAGTTGGTGGTGTATTTAGGTTTTATTGGCTCCAGCATTGAAATGACCCATGTAGTACCTGACTATTTGAATATATGTCCAGAGAAAAATGAGTTCAGTTTAGTCCATTTTTGTGAAACTGTATAAATTTGATACTGATGAGTCCACTGTATGTTATGTTACTTTGCTTGTGAAAGTTAACCAGCATGGTTAAATAGGAAGAGTCTCCTAAAAATACTAGACATAGTTTATGTGCTACAGCTTAAGTTGTAATATCTACAGATGTGAAGAGAAACTAATAAGATGGAATTCATTGATAAGTGATGTTTCATTGATATATGTGAATTAATGTGTACAATATAAAGAAATTGATGTTTCTATTAAAAAGACATTGAGAATACAATGGCGAATAGCAGACACACCTGGAAAAAACAAAAAATTATCGGACATAATGACGTAAATATCTGACTTTGTGCCTGTAGTGCAATCATTTAGCTACAAAACACTTTGATGATCCTACATAAGCTGTTTGGAGAAACTTTATGGACATTTTGTATGCTTTTTTTTTAAATTGTAAAAAGATGGCGCCATTATCTTCCATAGTTTGTTATAAGGCTGACATGGAGCTGCTTGAATTATTTTGTGTCTGTGCTCAGAATTCACGTCATGGACATGGAAGGAGTAGATAATCACTGAATTTCCATTTTAGGTTGAGCTGTCCGCTTAAGGCAAGGTGGGACAGGTATCATAGTGGGCATAGTGGCAACCCCAAAGCTGTTGAATAAAAATCGTATCCTCACCCACACATCAGGAGGACAACCTTCCCTGGACAATATACGATTTTTAATAAAAAAAAAAAATCTATATCCATCTGATATCTGTCTAACCCTAACATTGACATAGGGAGATTTACAGATACAACCTGGAATAGCTTGAATGCCCTGAAGTAAAAATGAAATGGACTTTGCTTTTCAGGTTTTCCCCTCTTGCTCTGCTGCCCCTTGTCTCTCTCTCCCTCCAACCCCCCCCCTCCTTTCTCTCTCTCTCTTTCTCTCTTTCTGTCCCTGGTTGCCCCCTAAGTGCCAACCAAAGATAGCAAAGAGGCTTACAGCGGCCAGATCATTCACTCTGATATCGTCACACACAGCATCCCGACCCCCCGCCCTTCTCCCCTCTATTCTCTATCAAAGGCAAATTAAATCTCTCATCTTAAACCTAAAGGCTTCTCTCGTTACAAGGGAAGAGAGACAAGGAGACAGAGAGTCTTTGACTTTTAATATCCTTTTACCGCATCAACCTCATTGTAAGACACAACAAAACTATTAAAAGTGGAGTTTGGGTGAGGGGGGCTCCAGGCAGCAATTAAGAAGCATTTGAAGATAGCAGTCGAGGCTTGTCCCTTATGGCCTGCCCAATGGAAGATCTGAAACACTGGGATAGGGTCACGGCATAGCTGAAGATGAGATTTGGGCAAATGACTTCAGCTTGTCGGTCTCCTCTTACATCTGTGACCAAAGACTGCAGGTCATATGAAATTAACATCAGAAGCATTTCTATTGGGGAACTTAATAATAATAATTAGGGAAATAATTTGCCTAAACAGCGGGTGAGTACGAATTTATTCTCAAGCCATTTCTAGGACTTGCTTTAACCACGTTCTTCAAAGGAGAGATGCACCATATTTTTAATGCCCCATGGTAAAAAGTGGTCACAATAAATCAGTAGGGGTTGATAGGGCTGTTGATCAATACCAGTGACTCAGGGATTTCTTGTACAGGTACTGATCCCAGGCTACCAAATTGTTCTGTACAAATATATTCCCTATCCACATTGGAGATATGAAGGCTAAAAAGCCTCATCCTCAAGGCAAAAAGAAGAAAAGCTGTATTTAGCATATTACTTTTTCAGTAGCCGATCTTTGCTTTAATTTGCAAACCTGTTCCTCTACAATGTAAATGTGTAGCTTTATCATGTTTGTCAGTAACAAGCACTCATAAATTACTTGATTCCCCTTTACCTAAGGTCTTTATGTAATCCCTAGTCTTCACTAGGTCATCCCTACCCCCAAATTCCAAATATGTGGTGCTGCATTGGCATCAGCGTGATATCAGTGTCATTCCAATTTCCTTGAGAAAAGCAAACAGAATAAAGTACCAACAGTTGGATACTGCAGTGACAAATTGCAATTATCTGCTATTTAGAGTAGGTTTGTCCCTTTGAAAAATGAGAAGACATTTTTAAATTGAACATAAAAACCAATGTGGTATTCCATTATTTTCATGAGTAGAGAGAGAACTTTACTTAGCCCCTTTATTTATCACATCAGTTAACCAGAAAACAACCTTTATCAAGTCTATTTCGTATCATTTCAATATGAAGTTGAACATATGCATCAGCTATCAAGAACTGAGTCTTGACTTTGAGCTTTGATGCAATGCTGATGACACAGCATTGCGGCACAGGAACAGTTTTCATTGATTTTAAAAGAATAACTCCTTTCGTTGCCGATGGCTGTACTGTGGCTGATCGCTGTGTTGGAGCTTGAGGTTAATTGTGTTAATTACAGCTCTAATGTAATGATACATGAGCGGTTCCCAAGGGGCCCTGGGTGGGTGTCCACAGTCTGCAGCAAATTTGCACAATTAGTGTTAAAGATAATTCTCATTTTGGCCATACGACACTGAAATCTCCCCACCCAGATACCTCTGCTTTAAGGTGTTGGCTATCAATTTCAGAGTCCTTCAGGTAAAAAAAAAAAAAATAAAAAATTTGGGATCTGCTGAACAACCAACACAACAACCCAATGCCACTTTGAGGGATACTGCCAGCCAGTCAGCAATATAGTGGCAGGGTGGTGATTACTTTGTTCACTGTGGAGATGAATGAAGTTTGCTCTATGTATTTGTTGGCTTGTATTTTTATGTACATCTTCCCTCAGGATCTCTGCAACCATTTGAGAAAGAGCAAATGATATAACAACATAATGCTAGACAGGACCTGAGATAATCATTTCAGGATTTTATCACCTTAGCTCATTACGTCATTGGTTTTAATACATTTGGTTGCAGGCAGGGATTAGACTATTGGCTGCTATTGGTGTACCATCTAAGTCGGGGAGAGGTATTCTTGATGTTCCCAACAGTTCGCCAATGAAGACAGTTTTTATTCCACCGAAGTAAGAAAATGAACAAAGGAGGGGGGCACACTCAAATTACCCCCGTCAAATTGCCGTCTCAATTTTTTTCTCAGGTTCCTCAAACTGAAAATTTCCTACCACAGTAGGAGCCCAGAAATTCATGGGATGGGGAAACACAGAGGGACAAAATCAAGGACGAAAGCCATTGACTCACTGATTTACTTACTGATGGTCCCACTCCCAATGTACAAGGACTATCCAGTGGTAGATCTATTCCGAGGTCATTCCATGATAGACGTTCCAGTCTAAAGTCAAAAAACCAAAATATCAAAACATTCAAAACATTGTCAATGAGGGGCCACTGGCAGTTTACTGCACAATGCTGAGGACTCTTGACTGGTGGATAAATAGGACAATGGATGCATCGCGTTACGTTGAAAGTACCGCTTTTTTCCCTCACCAGTCAATGGATGCATCCTGTTACCTTGAAAGTACCTTTTTTTCCTTCACGGGTCAATGGATGCATCCCAGTATCTTGAAAGTACATCTTTTTTCCTTCCCTTTATGACCTGGGAACCGATGTTTGCCCTGACATCTTGCCCATGTCCCTTCGGAAACAAAATAAGCTTCTTCATTCTCTTTTATAGCTCCTTTGTTGGATGGATTGCAGGTGTACCCTCTCAGGACGTACTTGCATGCCACACCCCGGATCACATACTCTTCAGTCAACGATATTTAAAGCTCATATCAATAAAAACAACAGACAAGACAGCCACAGTTATTTGCTTGCTGGAATAGGCTTGCAGATAATAGACTAAATACTCCTGACTGCTAAATTTCAAAGCTGTATTCCTATTTGAAAACATTTATGTAGGCTGGCTCGTAGGTTTAATCCTAGGCTCCATAGGTCTATAGGCTTTGGGAAAGGCTTTCCTGGGGTAATGGTGCCCCCTGTTGATTCACTGTAGCCCAACTGCTGGCTTGGTGGTGCCTTAAAGACTAATGTTGATAAATGAAAGTTTTTGACATTTGATTCTCAGCTTTTACTACAAGGATAGACCATACATTACAGCAAGATTTTGGAATAGGAATTTTGGAATTTTGCAATAGCCTACAAAACTTTATAACACCAACCCATATTTAACAAATCTATGTGGATATACTTAAAATGTATATGTGAAATTATCGAATGCCTCTAAATACATTTTTTAATAATGTTTCAGTAACACTGAAATATTGATGTGAAACTCGGTGTCTTAGGATGATGCAGTCAGTGAGTGGAGGCATGCTTTAGCGGGTGAGGAAGAGACTATGAGTGAATGAACATTTTGCTCTGTGTGTGCGTGCGTGTGTGTTGTGTGTGTGTGTGACACCATCATAACGAGGGCTGGGGGGTAAATGTTCTCCTCTCCTCCCCTGCTGTCACTGCAGTGATGAGACTCTCCCACCAGAATAAGAAGTGCAACCTACTACAACACACACACACAGTTTGTGTCCCTCCCTCAGCTTGATACATCAGTGAACTCATGTATGCCCGGCAGTCATCCACCTGCTGTAGTTTACATAGAACAGACACTGCTACCTTTTTTTAACCTTTATTTATCCGCCGAAGATCTGCAGCGCATGCACACTCATTTTCAGCCCTGGCCTACTTCCCATTCATGCGGTGACATGCATTCACACCAAAGTACACCCTGTGCACACCCAGTACATATACAATCCGCAATATCTTTTACCCCCCCACCCCACCCCCATGCTCTCTTTGCTTTCCAAATTACCAAACAGAGCTTCTCTCTACTGCTACACTATCTGCATCATGTTCCTTCACGGTCTTCAGTCCCTGAGATGTGCACTCTCTCACCGCTCACTATCTCCTATCTTTGCTTTTTAACAGCATTACAGTGCCATGAATGATGATTCGCCTACAAAGCGCAGCGCCAACTCTTGTCATGCTGCCACTTAGCTCGTTAATTTAACTGCTATGGCATTGCTTCAATTAGATAAGGCTCCTAGGTGTGCCTTCCTGGGGCTGATAGCGATCGCGCCTTCCTCCCAGGAGCTCGGAAGCTTTATGTGTGCGCCTACATTTGTGTGTGTGTCAGTAAATTAGTTGGTAATGGTTTCAGAAATCCTTGAGTCAAGCTGAATTCTGACATTTCAGCTTTATTGGACTGTTAACAGAGGCAGGAACAGGCTTGATGGCATGCGCCAAACGTCACAGGTTAGATTCAAACCCAAGCATGATTGGAACAATCTGTTTGAAGCATTTATCTCTTTAGTATGGGTTGTCTTGGCCAGGGGAGAACGATGTTATTTGAGCTGTGATGGCACCAAATAACTACACTGAGATGCCTGAAAATGTGTCTCGGTCGGTCTTCTGTCAAGAGAAATGCAGTGCGGGTTTGTAAGGGGTGAGAACTTAATCTGGGCCAAATACAAGAAATAACCTCAAAGCACAAGGGCTTATGGGTATAAGGAGATAGATGTTGACACCTGATAGCCACCAGTTCCTTTCAAAGTTTCGCATTACAAAATGAAGTGAGGGCAACCCCGTACTGATGCTCATATCAGAAGTAAGCTAGTTATGTGTGACAAGTGATCTCCATCAAGTGATTTATGAGGAATTACATTTAAACCATATGGTGTCTTCTGCAAGAGATAATAGCATTTTTTTTCTCTTTGTTTTGCTTTGTTTCGTCTGATTGGTCTGTTGCCTCAGGTGACCATTTTGGATATCAATGAATATATTTATTGTTGACTATGTGTGCAAAACTATAAACCTGACAAACACTATTGCTCCCAAAATACCTTGTTTTTTTATAATTTATAATTTTTAATTTATAATCTGGACTTTAGATTTTTTTATTTTTTTTTTATCTGCAATTGCGTTCAAGAGATTCACATCCGATACATAAACACAGGGCTAAACCAAGCTCCAGCACTGGAAACTATAAAGTGATTAGATCACATCCTCAGACTGGAGTCATGTCTTCTAAACAGCCGTGATTGAATAATTATCATGACATTTCAGATGTGACGGTCCATTTGATACTTGTGTAGCATTGCTCATACACTTCCTTGTTTACTTTTCTGCTGCCTCTGTGTCATATTTGTGTTTATGCATTTAAAACCAAATATAGATGACCTATTTCTCACTTTTTAAAAGTGCAGTTGATTGTAATTGTGTGGATATAACCGATCATTTTGATTTTTAATACCTTGGACTGCCAATATCGATAGATTACCTGCTGTTTACTGCTTGTGGTGACTCACGCCTGCAAGCTGTGATGCCAGATGGGATGTATCACAGCCATCAAAGATTCCCACATTTTCTAGCTGTAATTAGTACCATTAGAAAGTTGATGTGAATGGGTTTTCCCAGTCGCAATTGTATTTACAGAGCATCCAATATGGGATGCATGCAGCATCTGAACACTTAAAAACTCTTCCTGCCAACTCGCTCACTCTATTTAAAAGAACCATCTAATACTGTAATGTCCGCCAGTTTCAGGCAGTGGATAATTGGAAAATTATGTATTGGAAAGTCCCATTGCAGTGTGGGTGTTATTGTGTGGAAAAGATGGGTTTCAATCGCTTTTTGAGTTTAACTGTTGGAGCTTGCTTTGGTCCTTGAGTGTGTTGGAGAGCAGTGCTACCAGAAAAGTGGACTGGAAAGTGGACTGTGTGAATAAAGCAACTAAATTTTGAACAGTTGTCTTGATGGCAAAAATGGGGAAATAAGGGTTGGGTAGAAAAAAAAAAAACAATTAGCAATCGCTCTAATCTCTGTATGTAGCACATTAATTTCATGTTTTGTACTGCAGCATGTTAAATTGCATTGTTCCTATCAAATAAAATTTAAATCAAATTTTTGAAAATCCTCCAAACTTGTATTAGTTTTTTCATACGAGAAGCTGAGAACAGAGAGAGCCACTGACAACAATGAATAAATAAATAAATAAAAATTAAAAAAACAAGAAAGAAAGCAAATTGAGGCAATAAAAGAAAATGAATGTCACATTCACTGCAGCTCCTTTTCTAACTCTCAAAAGAATTTTACTTGCCTGGTGTTTTCTAAGACCTCTCAATCGACTGTTCATGGCTGGATCAACATAGCTGCCCCTCTGTCTCCTGTTAATGGCATCACATTGTGGGGCCTCATGGTGGGGGCTGGGGTTAATGAGGTGTTGGAGGGCTTCAGAACAGGGGATGGTACCACATACATTGCAAGACCCTTTCCAAATACATTTATTAACACAGAAAACTTTATTGGCATGGAGCCTGGGAACTCAGTAGGCTGTCTCAAAGCAATTTAACGGTCGAATGATTATTGCCAGACTGCTGTAGGCTATAAGAGAATGCTCACATTATTGTGTTTCCTCAAAGATAAAACAAGCAAAAGAGAGGTACCTTACATGCGATTGTACATTTGTATTAGCAGTGTGGCTAAATTGCGTAGAGAGAGAGGTGAAGAGTTCAAGTTCAAAGAAGAGGGTTTCACCACAAACATTCAGACAAAACTGGTGGAATTTTACTTCCATTCCTGTTCTAAAGTCACCGTCATGTTTATTTACTTAAATGGTCAATACACTAAGATTTTGACAATATTTTTTTGTGTATTTGGTGTTGTTTGTTTATATCCACTGTTGCAGTGATGCATGTTTCTTTGTAAAAACATGGATCTTTAATTCTGGCAGTGTGAAGTTTTTTTTTTTTTTTTTTTTGGAACCATGGTGATGATAGAGCTTGGTCCAAAATGTTCACCAATGGCCAGTTAATTCTCTCCTTTTAAAAAGAGTGTTTCAGCTGTCTCTGCAAGGGGAGTTGTTGCATGAGCTGCAAAACCTGACAAAAGTGATATGAGACACGTGAGAGAAAGGTTGGAGCAAACATGGAGCAAGTGTTTGGAGTCAGAGAGGGTCGCACACAAGAAGTTGGAAAAGTCGTGAGAGAGTTTGGAGATGCCCTGTGAGAGAGGGTTTGGAAACGGTTTCACACAAGGGGCTGGAGTGGTTGTGGGCAAGGGTTTGGAGGAGGAGAGGGAAAGAGGCTGGAATGGTTGCAACAAGGGTTTAGAGGAGAGGTCACATGGTGCCAACTCAGCACCCACTGCACTGCTGGCCAGCCTGGAGGGGGCTTCCCTCTCTCTGCAATCCTTCGTAAGAGGTCTTCTGTTTTCCACTTTTGGTGTCTGGGTTTTTTGGGGAGTTCTTGCGTGCTATGAGGGTTTAGGTCAGAGGATGATGGTTTTTTTTTGTTTTGTTTCCTACAAATTGTGAGCCTCTAAAGCCCTCTATGACTGTAATAGTGATTAAGGTTTCCAAATAAACTTGAACTTGAATTTTAACTTTATCTTGAACATGGGAGAGATCAGACAAGGAAGCGTTTGGAGACACCACACGAGAGAAGGATTGGAACTGTTTGTGGTCTGTTGGTTGGCAATCAAACAAGAAAAAGAGGCTATACACTTCAAAAATTGTTAGTTTTAAAAGCACCTTTAACTAATTGCGAATTCTCAAAGCTTACACTTCGTTTTTTTCAGGAGACCCTAAAGGAGTACTCCAACGTTTTGGGCAAAATACTCTTTTTCCGACTTACCCAGACTGAGACAAGATATTCGATACCATTTTCACCTCTGTACGTCCACTGGTTCAGTTACTATGGGTAGCATTTCATGTTAGCTTAGCATAAAGACTTAAGAATGAAAAAAACAAACAAACCAACCTTACAGCAACTCTGAGGCTGTCTTATTTATACAGTGTATCGTGTATTTGAAATACTTTTACTTGTTAATTTTTTTTTAAATGAGGGTTATTTTAGGAGAAGGTAGATGGTACGAACTATAACCACTGAACATGTGTTCATATGATGTTTAAAAAAAAAATTTCAAGACCTATATTTACTATGTAACTCAGATGATACACTGTGCAAATAAGACAGCATTAGAGTTATTGCAAACTTTATTTTTTCACTTTGAAGGAGCTAGGCTAATGACTCCTATAGACTTGAAGTCTTTATGCTAAGTTAACACGAAGTGCTACCCATAGGAACCGAAGCAGTGGATGTGCAGAGGTGAAAATGGTCTCAAACATCTCGTCTGGGTAATTCTGAAAAAGGGTATTTTGCCCCAAACCCTGCAGGGTTCCTTTAAGCAATGTCATAAAATTTATGAAAACACTGATTGGTACAACAGGAGTCTGAAAATCATTCTGCCTTGGTTCAGGCCCACAAGGGGTCCCTCAAAAGACAAGACCCGGCCTGGCCTTGGATACCTCTGACACAGCTAGTTCCCTGTTCAGGTCTAACGGGGTTGTTCTTAGGTGTGAGCTGGATAGTCAGCAAATTCAACAATCCATTACAGATTATGTGTTTTCTCCAACTATGACTACTCGCCGAATAGCATGAGCTCAGCATCCGTGACCGGAGAAAACAACACATCTTGAAAGCTGTTGCCTAAACGAAATACAAAAAAGCAAGAGCAGAAGCGAAGATGAGAGGCTACTCACATACTGCTACACAACGCTGCACAGTGCACGGCAGGAAGTATTTATTGCGCATGACTCAAGTCAAATGCACAAAATCTGATGGTAGACAGAAGAAAAAAAAAAATCTGTGCATTTTTAGTGATATCTACCTGTTATGCTCTCCCTCTACTGCGGGCACATCGCTTCAGCTGAGCTCAACATACAAGCCAGTGTGTTGTCTGCTCCCTATTAGTGCCGACTAGAAACAATCACATAATGACAGATGCAATCATGCCCGCTGTATTTGTCTAATTGTCTGTTTGGCATTCAATAAACAGAGTGATGACATACCCTGCTGCAATCTAAGTGGCCAGCGCGACAAATCGGCTTGTTGTACCTTCTCACACTACAAGAGCAGAAATATCAGACATGTTTGATATGCACTGGGAGACCGGGACGTGATGTGAGCGACGACACACAGCTATCACTCCGATCTTGAAAATTTGTCTGGGGCAGTCTGGGACACCTAAATCAGCCGTGATATTGTACGGTGTACGCCAGGCCTTCCTGATGAACCATCACTGGTTTGTCCTGGAGGAATCTTGAGTGTCAGTGCAGTGTGTGCATGATCCACATATATCTTGTGCCAATGCAAACTGCATGTCTTGCTCAGTGCTCAGCGGTGATGCAGTATCATCCACTACTGAAGCAGAGGAACTGGCTGAGTCAGTCACGCACTTCCTCTCCTGAGAGAGCCTGTTCTGCTCAAAGCAGAGGCACCGCAAGCCTGGCTCATTTTACCCACAGGGGACTTTATTCTTCAGAATACATGTTGTGGAGCCGGTTTGTTTTGCTGTTTAGTGTTGATGTTTCAATCCACCACCCTAGCACCTGCTGTCCACTGTGTATGTAGTGTTAGCCCATCCTGTTTTCTGACTGAATATGACAGTTTCACATCATCATATCGTCACCGGAACAGCCAACAGGGACCTCTTGACTTAGGAACAGAAACTGACCTATTTCTCAATCTAAATTTTGGAGATGTAAATACTGACATCTTGTTTTAATCTAGATTTTGCAGAGCAACCACTAATGATCTCTCATTGTAATCTAGACTTTAGAGCAGCCAATAGGGGCCTTTAAGATCACACTGACATAAGAGATGGCTTGAGTATCCTACACTGGTGATATAAATTATACCTCTCGCCCTTTTCTGATTGGCTGTATTTTGACCAGTTGTACTGTAAAATCTGTATCATAATTACTGCTCCAGCTCTTATGTAAGCCTGTAATTAAACTGAATAAAATTGATAGATTGGGTAATCTAAAAGAGCCAGAAAATCTAAGCTAGAACAAACAGCTAGAATATTTGTAGTTTTATATCGTCTTACTCATGGATGATGGTAAGTCGTTATTTTTATTCGTTTTGCTTTAGTTATTCATGACTCTAAAAGCTTTGAGGGGGAGATAGTATTATGTTTCTCAACTCTACCACTACAGTTCTGGGGCAATCATCAGAGTGAGCTGTAGAGTTTATGGAAACCCCCGTTCAACAAGAATAGAAGTGAATTTAATCAATTCAAACATTATAAAAGATTTTAAGTCACATGAGTTTATTCTCAGCAAACTCAGGCTGTTGCTTCTAAAAAAAAAAATCCAGAAAAGTAGCAACTATGAAAATGAACTGTGAACCCAGTGTCATGAGTGATTGCACATCGGACTAAGGACAGTGTGTCCTATTGATCGGGCATTGTGTTTAATTACGCCCTTCCCCCTTTCCTGATTGGCTGTTTTTCCAATGTTTTAATTAATCCCAAAATTGCAACTCATTCCACTGAGAGGAGAGTTTTGTATTCATTGTTGATGTCGCTTAAGCACCTCAGCTTTCCTTATTGGCTGTTTCGATTCTCTGTATGTACGGACTGTGAAACCACACTGACATGTGTGACGGCTAACTGGTCTCCAGATAGACTTTAGACGAACAGGTAGCCAAGATGCTAAATTGACCTGATACGATCTCATCTTTTTTGCTGCAACACAAATTGAAGAGGCTGTGTTCTGTGCAAGTGGGAGACCACGGCGAGGCAGAAATAGAGAGTTATATAAGTCTAAGCAAGAACAAAACACAACTTGAACAGAAGTGAACACAAGTCTTATTATCAAACTGTCCCTGGGATGTCACAATTTAAAACAAAACAGGCTTTATCAAAAATGACCCAAGCGAAACTGGTCCCTGGTGAGATTTGCACCGCGCTGCCATAAAACATCAAGAAGACAGGGTTTGAGAGGGAGGTGACATTGCTGGAATGGATGACCCTGTGCCAGGTTTAATTTGTGTAAATGTACAGAGGTGTGTGTCTGTGTGTGTGTGTGCGTGGCGTGCTGAGTGAAAGGCAGCCCATTACTTACATTGTGTGTAGAGGTAACATAAATCACAGTAGACAGATGCAGGGAGGGATGTCAGCCTGGAAATGTGACATCACATCATGCTGGGCTGCCGACCAGCTCTCTCTGTCTGTCTTTCTATCACTTTACATGTCTTCTTGCCAGCCTCTCTTTTATGTCTGCTTGACTGACTGCTCTTTCTTCCTCTCTGTCTCCTTAAAGCCATAATGTGCAACTTTTTGCCTTAAGCAACACGGTGAAATGAAACGAAGCTAAGGAAGGCCTACTCTCTACCCCCCTCAGTTGGTCAAGTTCACACCTTGACACTTGCCGCTCATCTTGATGAGCTGTCTCATAACATTTTGCACCACTAGCTTGCTAAGCCGGCAAGCATCCTGGCCGTCTTGCAGAAAACAAGCGTCTGTGTTAAAGCTCAGTCTTTGTGGGAAGTGGAAAAGCAAGGCCGGCATGGACTTTTGACTTTTCTGAAATTCTACAAATTAAACAAACCTGTATTATGACTATAACTGAAATTATAACTGTGATATTACTAAACTAAGAAAAATGAATGGTGTGGTACTGTGGTGAAGGGATACGTATTGTGGGGCTACAGCCTTCACAGGAAGCAACTAAAGTTCCCAGACTTTGTTGCAGCAACAACACTGAGGCCTGATGTGGTGCTGTTGTCTGTAAACACCAAGCTGGTAATCCTCTTGGAACTCACCATCTTTTGGCCAACAAGAGGAAAGGGGCAAAATCCACTGAACTGGTGGACTAGTGATGCAGCAGTGGGCGGCGAGCAAGGTGCGAGCCCATTGAAGTGGAGTGCGGAGGGTTCCCTGGCCAGTCCCTCAGCAGGTCCTTCAACAATGTTGGGCATCACAGGGGCCGGTAGGTGAAGGGCCATCAGGATGGTGACAGAAGCAGCCATAGTTGCCTCCATGTGGTTGTAGATTAGGAGAAGGGAATTTGTGGGTGAAGTAGTTCTACTTGGACAACAAGTCAGGACTTGATCAACCCCAGCTGGGTCGCCTGAGTGAAGGTGTCTGATGCCGTATGACCCAAAATACTCAATGACCCCAGGAATATCACTGACGATGTGTCCAGGTGCATCGCAAAATACTTGCTTAACTCCTGTCTGTTTGAAACCCTGCTAGCCTAATGGTCCTGTTGCTCTTACCCAGAGACCCGGGGTATTCCATGTCTTCTGTCTGCATGGCGGAAGACATGGAATATCATTAGTCTATCATGAGTAGTGAAGTGGGCAGCCTTTGAAAAATTATCAACAATGATTAGAATGACTGTGGTACTGTGGACTGTGACACCAAAAGGGGGACACAGGAGGTTTAGGCACCATCCATGGAGTACCTGATTGTAGTGTCTGGCAACACACGTTGTGTATGCGTAATGACGTCAGGAGTACGTGACTGGTGTGCGGGCGGGGAAGAAGTAAATGAAGAGCATGGTGATGACTGTCCGAGCGGGGTATGATTATGAATGTTAAGAAGAAGTTTAAAACATTGCACTGATGTAATGGATGGTCACCAAAAACACTGACAAAGGAAAGTTTAAAGGTACAATGTGTAGAATTTTAATTAAGTTGAAGACAGAAATGGGATATAATATTCATAAGCTTTTTATTAGTGTGTAAAAACCAGAAATGACGAATCATAGTGTTTTCATTAAGTTACAATAAGTCTTTTATCTATGAAAGGTGCAGGTATTCCTTTATCCACTTGCGATAAACACAATATTCTCTGCAAGTTGTTGGCAGAAGTGGTGGTGGACGCTAGCACGCCGGTTGGTAGCGAATTGCTGGATTAGTTACCAAAGAGAAGAAAAGTGTTTGGTTAGCTGTGGCAGAGATGACTACACATCCATGGTGAGGATTACGAAGCTGCCTTACAGGCGACTGTTGGGGCAAAAAGCACACTCCGGCTTTTTCCTCTGGTTGTGTCATGAGACCGCGGAGAATTGGATCATACATATGGATCATATCTATGGATTATACTTATACCGCAGAAATGAAAACACGATGAAGCAAAAAGAGAATGGGCAGAAAACTAGAATAAATATTGGCGCAGCTTATGTCATGGAAATCACTGAAGATGGCCAAAGGTTTTCAGAGCAATGCAAAAGTTGTGTGTTTTCTCCTGCACAGGTAACGAGCCTTAGTGAATTATCTTATGTGTTAGTTATGAAAAAATGTTTGCAGTCTAAATAAATAGTAAAATGTCAACTACATTACTTCGTCACTTGTCAATGCCGTGATTTAACCTTACTATAGCTGAACTAGTGCACTCAGTAGAGTCTCCTCAAGGCGTGTGCGGACACAATGTCTATATAAAGTAGATAGCTATTATTGCTTTGTGCCACAACTTGTTGTGGAGAGGGTGAGAGCGGTTACAGTTGGGAGAGACAGCAGCGATGCTCGTGTGAGTAGTGAGAACAAAGATTTTGCATGGATGGAAATCAGGGTTTACATGGCCGAGAAATTGTGTTTCTCCAGGAGAAATCCAGCTTGTGTACACCAATTTTTCTTTATCCCTTACCCCGATTTCCCAAATCGGCATGCTGGTTTACATGGCAGTTGAGGAATCAGGGAACTGCTGTCTGAGGCGAGTAACCCTTTTTCTTAAGTGTATGTAAACGCAGCAATAGTTGTGCTCTGAAGGCTGTGATCTACAGATGCCCCGACTATCCATAATGTGTGGAACCCCAGATGACCTAAGGGATCCCCAGCGCCACAGAGAAACAAAGAAAACAAACAAGCAAAGGGGGGCGGCAGGGCCCAGGAAATGCCACATCACGTCAGATTTGTCAATCCTGTCTGTTTTGTTTCACTTTCACCGGCTTATCAAAATGAAGCGGTCGTATCCTTCCACTGCACCGACGCTTAAGTTGAAAAAAGCCAGAGAAGAAAAGGCAGCTCAGGATAAATCTCACAACAGATGATGCATTTTATTCATGTAGCTAGCGTGGTGCTGCTTAGTGAAAACCAATGTTGGAGGAAGTTACTTTTGAAAACTAGTTACTTATGTTACTCCTTAATAGTAACTCATTACTTTACTTAGTTATCAACAGTATGTATGCATTAGAGTACTTTGAGGCATGTATTTTAAATATGCATTTTGGTATATATGCAACGTATAGCATATAAGCAAGAAATTCTGTTAGTTTGCATGGTGATCACAGGTTAAAATGCACTTAACCTCACATACAGTACCCCCGATAGTTGATACAAGGTCTGTGTGAGCCGTTCTTTGTCTGCGTGAAGAAGAAAGTGGTCCCAGCTGGGGAAGTGGAGTGACG
>OMLF01050918.1:0-13288 GCA_900302615.1 Holocentrus rufus
CATCTTCAAACACTGACAGTGAAAAGACACACACACACACACACACGTTCAAACTTACACACATGTAGCTCAACATGCGCGCGCACACACACACACACACACACACACACACACACACACACACACACACACACAGAGGCTGAGAGCGGCTCACAGATGTTGGACTCATGTTCACACCAGCAGTGTTTCACTGTCGTTTATTAAAAGTGAGATGTGAGACATAAACTCACATTTCAGTTCAGGTGGGCGGAGCCTGAATGTTGTTACTGTCAGAACCTCCTCAGGTTTTACTTCACTGTTGGTTTTACTGACCAACTTAAAAAATAGTAATAATAATGTTGTTTGGGCCTGGAAGGAGAATTTAAATTCGGCCTCCCACCACAGGGTGGAGCCGCATGTCACTGAGCCTGCAGGGTGTTAGTCATAGACATATATACGTAGACGACGTAGACGCCACATTGAGCAGGTTGGCCTGTTGCTGCGATACGTCAGCGTGTCCGCCATATTGGATGTGGCAGATCTGCCCCGTAAACTAATGCAAATAAAGCGCCTTTCTACAAAGTGATTTAAGTTAATGCCTTTTATTCACCCATTCACACACACACACACACACACACACACTAATATATTTGGGAAACAAATATGCATAAAAAACAACGTATGTAACTTTTAATGTGATGGTTATAAATGTTTAAGAATTTTAGAATTTAGAATTGTAGAATTTTTACTGAGTCCAAGATAAATGGGACATCAGCATGTCTACATGTCTTGTGCATCATTTTATACACATTTCACTGGAATTCAGCAGGACGGATTTGGGATCTTTGGAGACCTTGGGATCTACACTACAGTTTACAATAAAGTTCTGTGGGTTTGAATAAAAGCTGCAATGATGAACCTGCTCATATCAGAGCTTCATGCAGCTTCTACAACATCATCCAAAGTGCACCAGACCTCCTGTTTTTCATCGCTTTACAATACAGCAGCTGCTCGGTCTGTTAAAATCCCTCACACACACACACACACACACACACACCAGCAGGAAGATAAAAGCCGCCCTCTGTGTGTGGAAACATCAAGATTTATGGAGTCAGAGTGAGGCGTGACCTCGTCGTCACGAGTCAGCGCTCCTGAATGGAGGTCACGTCCCACCCATGGGTGTCAGAGCCGGGTGACACCGGCAGACTGTGGAGGCACGCTGATGGTTTACAGCCCGGCTGGACAAACGCCTCCGAGAGAAAAGACACAGCAGCTGAAAACATCCACACACCACAATCTGCTCACAGACGGACGACTTCGCTCTGATTGGTCCAAACTGGCTCATCAAAACTCTTTTTTATTTATTCACTTTATCTGGTTTTACTTTTGTAATTTCCTTTCTGGTTCATTATTATTTTGCATATATCTGTGACTTGGCTCCTGTGTTTTAATGTCACACACATTCATTGCCGGTTTGTGTCTGCTCCTGAAAAGTCTCTGGACTCAACAACCAGCTGAACCTTTTACATTTTGTGAGAAAGTCTCCACAACCAACTGTCACGTTTGTCAGACTCATGTCTAAACTGGGCGAACTTTCCTTTAATACTGATGCAGCAACAAACACATGATTCATACAAAACACTGAATATGAAGTCAACATCACATAGAAAAATATGAAAATACCAACTTCAGTATCTTAACGTTAAACATCAACAGTTATGAGCTTCATCACCATCATCACACTGCAACAGATGGATGCTTGATGTTATTTTTATGTGCTATTTTTAGCACATGTAGTGGAGCATTATCTCCTGTACGCAAACATGTAAAAAAAACTAAGCTCATTTTTTTTGTGTTGCACTACTTTATCTGTCACCAGTCTCTGTGTGGAGGAACACAGTGTTTATTAAACAAAGAACAAAGGTCATTTTTTTCTCATGTTCTCTGTATTGCTCTGACTCCAGACGTCAGGAGGACGCTCAGTTTCTGTTCGTACGTATGAAGCTGTAAAAAGCGCCAGGCCGTCCTGCTGCAGTGCCGCATCTCGTCACAGACAGGAAACTGATCTGAGCCGGACACCGCGCCCTTCATGCCCCGCCTCCTCCATGCATCATTTACAGGACAATCGTCTGTGAACTGCAATTTTCTGTTTTGTTAGGCAGCCGGCTGACGAAAACCAGAGCAGGAGGAGGAGGAGGAGAGCGATGTAGTGCAGGAGAGGAAAATGAGCTGAGGAACACGGCGAGGCGGACTGAACATGAACAGGAAGTCAAGAAAACCAAAGACTTCAGGCATTTGTAAAATGTCCGTACACACGAGAACACAAAAACCCACGAGTCTCTGAGAACAGCTGAGGAGTCACACGCTCAGCAGGAACAGGAAGTGTCAGTTCAGCGGCGCGGCGGCTGATTCTGTGCTGTTCCTGGACAGAAATCCACCATTTTCCCCAGGATTATTTTACCAAGCTAACATTAAGAGGCGAGGGCTAGCAAAGCACTTAATAAAATTTCCATTCACAACCTATAAGCACATGAATAGAAGAGAAATTGAAGCAGCATAACGGCATCACACATCGACACGTTACGTTACACCAACAGCCACATAAAGACGGATTTGCACATCAAAACGTTTCATGGAAGATTATCCACTGAAGATTACTGTGATTTATTTCATTACACACAACTAAATTAAATTCCATGACTTTCCCAAAACCTTTGATGATTTACTTAATTTCATGACTTTTCCAGGCCTGGAACATGAGATTTAACAATTCCATGACTTTTCCAGGTTTTCCATGACCATGTGAACCCTGCTCCAGGACATAAGGTCACATGACCTCCTGTCTGTGACCTTATGTCACCTTCCAGCTCACAACAGCGACAGTTTCTGTTACAGTGACCAGAAACAGAGAAAACAGCTGCTGTTCACACTTTGCTAACTATTGTATGATATGGAGTTAGCATAGCGTTACTTAAACTACAGCCAGGAAGTAGCGATTATGTTCCAGGGATTAGTTCTTATCCTAAAAGCAGAATGAATAAAACTTGACAAACTATATGGCCTGTTTGTTGTCCTCCATGTGTCCAAACTCGTCCTACTAAGCTGAGTTCCCACCAAACATCCATGAGTGAGTGACCACAGTTTGACCACGGCTGCGAGTTCCTGAACGCAGCAGAGGAGTTTTTATTTTTGTACAAACATTTACCATGTAGCACTTGTCATTATCTATTTTACAACTGGTTTTATTTAGAAAAAACAGTAAATTTCTTCACTGAAACTCCAGTAAAACAAGTTCAAACAGCTCAGTTTGGTTTCTGGTCAAACAACACCATCGCTGCTCAAAGTCCCTGATACCCGACTGACCAAAACCAGCTCCAAACACAGCGACAGCATCCCGATGCAACAAGTCAGCGCTGAACTTATGTGGAAACACAGATGAACCTAAAATGCAGCACAAACCACCGCTTCTTCCTCTCTAACCAGCTGAGTTTTAGCAGCAGCTTCCTCCACTCAGACCGTCACGACCTCGTCTGCAGGCGTGAACAGGAAGTTACCTCAGATCCTGCTCAGCTCGGCGTCAGGACGTTTTCCCCAGCTTTCTCCTGAAGCAGCGGGCTCGGCTCTCCGCTGCTCCTCGCTCCTCGCCGACCGTCTGACCGCCGCCTGCTCCGTCTCTCTTTATGTCTCTCAGCCGTTCACCCTGTAAATCTCTGGTTTCTATTCAGACTGTGACAGCGGGGCGACGCAGCAGCAGCTGTGCAGATGTCACCGACCTGCTGCCTCCTGCAGCCTGAGCACATGATCAGGTTCACCGTTCAGGATGTCTCACACTGCTCCATTTCATGATTTTTTAAGACCCAATAAAAGAAATTTTAAATACATTTACGCCGTATCGTCTTTATCCTGTTCAAGTCAGCAGTGCAGGTAAGGATAAAGGTAAGTCTTGCTTGTCTGATCGAACACTGAGGTGAACATGTAGGAACAATCTTCTGTGGATTCAGTGAAACAGGAGGCGGAGCTCAGGTGACTCAAACAGGAAGTCAAGACAGTCAGTAAAATACAAAGATGGTGGACCTCTGACATCACAGCAAGAATAATCAAAGGAAAACACAGACAGCACATCGGTACGGCAAGCCAGAGGGTTCAGTGTGTGGAGTTTTGTCAATTAGAAAATTTACAAAATGCGCCGTACCAGTACAGATGTTTTCTGTTCGCGAAAAAATAAAATGTTATTGATGGTCTCGGTTTTATTGACTCACACCTGCACTTTAACTCAGTTTCTTATTGTTAATAATTCAGTCACACTGCACTACTTCAGGACTTTCACTTTAACTCTTATTGCTTGTTTTCTGTAGTTTTTCATTGTTTAAATGATTTTTTCATGTTACCTTATTTCATTGAACCGTTCGCCAAGCTAGTGGTGGGATTTCTGTCCAGCTGTTTTAATGAAAACACTGAAATTTTGCAAAAACAAAAAAAGTATTTTTGTATTTGGCCGAGGTGGATGAAAAGAAAATGCAATAAAGGCTGATGGAAACTAAGACAGCAGGGACCTTTCATGTGCT
The DNA here is from genome assembly GCA_900302615.1 of Holocentrus rufus. NCBI lineage: Eukaryota > Metazoa > Chordata > Actinopteri > Holocentriformes > Holocentridae > Holocentrus > Holocentrus rufus. The sequence continues at coordinate 4,545 of OMLF01050918.1, forward strand.
CTTCTCTGTTAAATGATGAAGACGAAGAAACATGACATCTGACAAGTGTGTGACAAAATAACTTGCATGATGTAACTAATGGAAACATGCACTGATTTGTAGTTTCCTTTTGCTGTCATGATAGCAGATAACCTCAACCAAACTGATGCAGCTGACCATGGAGATATGTGTAGCATGAATCAGTGTGTGTGTGTGTGTGTGTGTGTGTGTGTGTGTGTGTGTCGTGTGACTCAATGAAATGCTGCTGCAGATCGTTCATGATGCTCAGTGTTAAACAGTAGTTGGTAATGTGAGCATGACTCACATACTAAACACTGCTGCAGGTGTAACAACACACACACACACACACACACACACACACACACGTACAAATAAAAACACACACAACCTGCTGAGAGTCTGAAAGAGCAGAGCCACAGCTCTTTGTTAACAAGTGTGTGTGTGTGTGTGTGTGTGTGTGTGTGTGTGTGTAACAGCTGTCTCAAACCCCTGGGGACAGACACAGTCAGGCTGTGCAGAGTAGAGAGAGAGAGAGAGAGAGAGAGAGAGAGAGAGAGAGAGTGGTAGAGCGAGCCTGAATTCACACATCTCAGCCTCTCTGCTGTCAAAAATAAAACAAAATAAAATAAATTTGTGTCTTTGATTTTCTTTTCTTAGTTTCCTGTTACGTTTGTGTCCTTTGACCTTTGACCTGTGTGTGTCGTGTAATGTTGATAGACATTTAGGATTTTGGATTAAATCTTATTTTTGTCCTTATATTTCTGCTTAAAGGTGTAAGAAAACATTTGTGCTGCCCCAGAGCACAAAACGACTATCTGCAGATAGATATTGATAGATACTGATCACTTCCAATAACTCATTGATTACCTGACCAGCTGCTGAAATTAAACATCCACAAACACAGAGGATATGAAAAAAATCTTATAATATCACAGATTAACATGATGTCTTTCAACACAACGTCGCTTAGTGGAGAAAAAAATCGAAGCTTCTCATTTTAAAGCAGATGAAGATGAATGAAACGAGTTCTCCTGGTCACAGATTTTTTTTTTTCTCATTTATAAATAAGTGACAGATTCTCGCTGCGCTCCCTCAGGCCTGACATCAGCTCAGGTTTTTATTCTGTGAGTCTGATCTCTTCATTGTGATTCCAGGCAGGAAAATGATTTATTGATGCAAACATGAGTGTGACTCTGAGTCACAGACGGTCCTGACTCACTCTGACCTCCGCAGGACGGAGACGTCAGAGCGACCGGACGTTTGAGTTAAAGGACCATACCACTGATTTTCAATGTTTGTCCCATTTAGGTACAATTTACCACATTTCACATGAAAACAAAACATTTTACAGATCATGCAGCAGAACTACAGACTGAACAACAGAATCAAAATCCCTCCATTTTCAAATGAGTTTTTGTTTGAAACATCTTAATCAGAAACCCCAGAGCTGATGTTTCACTGTGTAAACCAAACTTTTCCCTTGGGACTATTTTCTGTCAGAGACCTTTAACAAGACCAAATCGGCACCATAACTGGATGAACACATTTAAAAAAAAATCAAATCAAATTCATGTCTGTCTTTGTCGTCAAAGTGGAGACATAATTTCCAAAGTCTGAGCAGCTACAGGATCTTCCTCCGTCAGCTTCTGAGGTCAGAGGGCAGCGGTGTGTTTCAGTATTTCAGTTTCAGACTGGACTGGACTGGACTGGACTGAACGGACTCCAACAGCCTGACAAAAGGGAGGGAAAGTGATATCGCTCTAAAATATCACTATCGTTCTGAAATACGACTGCTTGCTTTGGGAAACGATTAACAGAAATGCACGACTGAATTTTGCTGAATTTCTATTGGATAAATTTATCAAAACAGTCACAACCCTGCAGTGTGAACTCAACCCGGGCAGCAGGAGCTTCCTGGTTACACTCCAGCTTATAGATTCAGTACAAAAATATATTATTTTAATCTATGGCGTCTCTAGGCCTCTGTAAAAACCTGAATGTAAATGCTGGAATTTAACAACAACAAAAATTCTGCGAGGGAAACCACTCCTGTTTGCTTTCCTCTCCTGTTTGATCCGTCTCGCTCGGTGCCATCCGGCAAGAAATGGAGTGATGAAAAAAAGAGGAAAAAAGAAAAACTTGTCTTGACTTGAGTTCACGGACACAGCTGGGAGCTTCACAGCGGGCAATCGACACACCGAGACTCCCTGCAGAGCCCAGACTGCTCTCTCTCTCTCTCTCTGCCGTGATGTCTCACACACACACACACACACACACACACACACAGAGTGAACGTGACTCCTCAGCAGGAAAACTGTTCAGACAGGACGGTTTTTATTCCCTGTGAATGTTTACAGCCTCACGCTGAAACACAACAAAGTTTAATTAGTCTACAACAACATGAGCCTCCTCCTCCAGGGGGCGCCGCAGAGCTCCAACTGGGCTGAACAGAGTCAAATGAACAGCGATCAATGGGACTTTTCCATCCAATCAGCTCTCTACATTAGAATCATTTTTTTACTGTGCATTGGTGAAAATGAGCAGACGCTGGTTCAGAAGATCCACATTTCTATGAGCTTAGATGAATGAAATCTGGAACTGGTTATGGTGGTTATGTAACCAGTCAACCAGACATCACATATGTCATGGATAGTATCAACACAAACACACACACACACACTGTAAACTGAGGGTGAAACAAAGCTCCGTGTCCAAGTGTGAACAAACTGAGTGCAAATAAAGTTTCACTGAGCGGAGAGCAGCTGTGATTGATGACATCATTAAGGCTGCGGGAGGCGATGGAGCGAGTTCACTGCGTACCTTCAGCTGCATCACATTCACTTTAAAGAGTAATTAGTGTTCAAAACTCTTTTACCCTGAGAAGCAAATTAGCGTGTTGATTAATGTGAGCGTCTGCTGAAATGAACTGAGAGGAAAAAAATCCATTTTCTTACAGTGGAATGAAAATAATCTCACCACGGGGACGGAGGGAAGGTTTTTTTTTTTTGTTTGTTTGTTTTGAGCTTGTTGAAGTTTGAATGAACAAAGCCCAGAGGAGCTGCTGCTGCGATGTAGGTTAGCTCTTCATTTTCTGAGCTGAGTGTCTCGTTGTTCTCTGGAGGGGAAGTTTATTAAGAGACGAGAACAGGAAAAATAACTAACTGCACTGTGTTGGTCGCTCGCTACGACAGGAGGGAAAACAACAAAAATGAAATCAGCTGCACAGACTCAGACAAACAGAAACTCAATCCACTGCTGCTTCAAATATTAGCCTGGATTATAGGCTACAATTAGCCTGATTGTAAACTGTAGTGTAGATCCCAAGGTTTCCAAAGATCCCAAATCTGTCCTGCTGAATTCCAGGGAAATGTGTATAAAATGATGCACAAGACATGTAGATCTTTTCTATTTGATGTAATGCTGCAGCCATAAAACAATGGCATCTTGGCTTTGAATATTTCACTCAATATAAGTGTGATGGAGCTTCAATGAAGCTGCAACCAGCAGATACACAATATGGATGGACACTGTCTCGACCCCGCCCGGCCCGGTGCCTGCTGGGAGAACGGGGTGTTTGTACCATTTGGCCTGAGGGTGGCGCTAAAAGAGGAAAACCGACAGGGTTCATCCTCTGGGGAGCATGAATGGGATTTCACATTCCATGACAGTCAGCTTAGTTATTTTGTATTGTATATGTCATATTTCTTAATTCATACTTTGTACTGCTAGTTTTTTTCTGATATTCATCCATCTTATTTGCCATCTATTATTTTTATTTCTATATTGTGTGTATAAAAGTCTAATCTCCTGTTTGACAGTGTATCTGTGTTGCTGCTATCTATCTATCTATCCCACTGCATAAGGGGAAGCTTAAGGTTAAAAAAAAGTTTAAGGGGTTAATATTGGCTTTTGGGGCTGATGAAATGCTGGGCCTCTGTTAGAATAAATATTTAGAATAAACTAAATATAAACATTCAGTTTTTTGCACATGTGAAGCTTCTCTCTGCCACCCATTCAACATGATCCACATAATGACTTGAGGTCAAAGGTCAAAGGATAACTGTGATGTCACGTGTCTTCCCTCCCAGCTGTTGACAAGCGTCTGTCAGAGCAGGAAGCCGAACACCCGACAGATCGGCGTTCATTTGTCAAACACGCTGTGATGTTTTATTCTGAAAGAGATTTTTCATCAGACGTTAATGATGTCGTCTCTTTGGCAGCAGCATAGCTTCATGGGATTTGGTTTTTTTTCATATGAAAGGGTTTGTTGTGTCTTCAAATGTTTTTTGACAGTTCATTAGCTGCAGACTGTGACTTCTGGGCTGCTAATACAGATCTAATGATGGAAGAAGCTTCACTGCAGCCTGAGTCATAAACAGAAACCAAACAGCGTTTTCATTACATGTGAAAAGAAATGTATAGAAAAAAAAGTAGGGGAGAATGGGGTAAATAGCCACATTTTACATTTTGTGCTACTATGACAAAATCATGTGTTTCAAACAGTGATGTTTGCATGTTAAATAAACAACAAAATTAAAATTACAATTTTCTTTTGCTAGTAAACTTGGAGAAGTCTTTTGGATCAACTTTCCCCAATTTTACCCACAAACCACCAGTGTGACAAAACTGCTTCACACAGTGAATCATTTCCACAGTCACAATGAATTTGACTTCATATTATAAACTATAAACCCTCAAACTGGTTTACAATAAGGCCTCAAATGCAGCTGCTTTGTTCCTCAAATCCTTCATTACAGTAAAAACAGACCTATCATCATGGAAAAATGCTGCGTTAAAAGTCAAAGTCCTACATTTCTACAGGTTCCTTAAGTAAAAGTACAGAAGTATTCTCAGTAAAAGTCATTATGGTGAAGTGCCTGGACTGAAGTGCAGTCCAGTTAGTTATATTCCACCTCTGACAGAAATGACACTGATATCTCAAAATAAACGTGGCAATAACTAACTGGCAGCGTCAGGCCGTCGGCTCTGTCACTTCCTGGTTTATTTCGAGCTGAAGTGTGGTTGATGACAGCCGCCGTCAGCAGCCTGTCAGGACGCCGCGGAAGACGAGACGTTCTTCACAACCTCCTCACCTCTCACACTGACACGACGCGCGCGCACACACACACACACACACACAGCATTTCCTCTGTGTTGTTTCCTGTTCATGCTGCTTTCATGTCAAAAACAGCAGAATCGACCGTGTTCATGTTGCAGCAGATCCTGACAGATCCATGTTCTGCTTCAAGAAATCTGGGATAATTTACAACAAGCTGGTCATTATTATAAAATCAGTGAATCAAGACCCCGACGCTGCACATTATCCCACTGAGCACACAGCACACACATGGACTGAAATGTGTGGAAAAAAGTGATTTAGGCAATTCACGCTTTTCGTGCCGATGATTCGAGTGCCGCAGCCTGCACAGCTGATTTTACCGGTTAGCTAGTTAGCTACATTGTTTACATGTGCTGCAAACTTTATTAAACGTGACGACGAAGCGGTTGCTGGGAGCTGGGCACCGAGGGCTGAAGCAACGTTATCAAGTAACGTTAACTAGCATGTTTAGCAGCAAAACAGTGGACTTCATTGTGAAATACTCACTGGATAATGTTATTCCCAACAATTTCCCAGTTTCCCAGTGCTCTGTGTGGTCGTAGCAGTTCTCTTTTAATGGACATGTGTACAGCTCAGGTATTCACTTACTAACAAGACAAGTTTCTCTACGTCTCCATGTTTGTTTACAGTGAGGGTTCTCCTCTGACATTCTTCACGTTTGGCGTCAGAGCGCCAACAACCGAAAAAAAAAACAACGGAAAAACTTCAGCTGTTCTCAACTTCAAAATGTGCCGGCTCCACCGCTCTTTCAGGAGCTGTTTCCACTTACAAGGCAAGGAACGTATAAAGATACACGTTCCTTGGTTACAAGGTGGGCTGAAGGCGCACATGTGCAAATGAGTGTATAGTTTTGATGTCAGAAAGTTACAGAAGTTCAAACAGCTTGTTTTAACAGTTTAAAGGCACAACAGTTTTCTAATGCAGATTGTATGGATTTCTTTGAGGACTGTATGTTTTGATATTTTCACAGTATTAATGCGGCACCTCCAGGTCCTTGTGAAAACTCATTTCCTAAATTCTATCTGGCTCCTCATCATGAAAAGCTGAAAACTGACATGGCTTTCATCAGGGTGAGGGATTTAATTTGACCAATATGTTTTTATTTCATTTTTTATTTTTTTATAAGACCAATACTGTATCAATTACACTCTTTTTTAAAAGCTGAAGTTGTTGATAGCTGAGATTTTGTGCCGATATTCAGCATCTTTCAATTTGAGAATTGCCATTCAAAAAACCAAACAAAACAAAAAACTGTTAAAAATCTTTTAAACAGGAGCAACAAGGAAGACGCAGACTCCCTGATGTTCAAAACAAGGCAGATATTGACCTGATACACTGATGAACTGATGGTGAAGAGGCGTATTTTTATAACCACACAGACAAAAGGCTCAGGTTCAGGTTTCCTCTGTCTGTCGTCTGCCAGCTGAATGTGAACGCTGCTCGCTCTGTGGCACCCTGAGGTGCTGCAGCAGTGTGTGTGTGTGTGTGTGTGTGTGTGTGTCAACCTGTTAGGGCATCCAAACTGAATGAGGAGAGATCTTTGACTCTGGAGGTCGAGCCCTACAGTGCCGCTGCTCGTTACCGTGCTTTCCGTGACCCGTTTCCTGTCAAAACAGGAAGTGGCCAGGAGTGGCGGGGGCGGGGTGGGGTGTGTGCCGGCGTGTGGCCGTGCTGACCTGCACCGGCTGAGAAAACAAACTGACATATTATGGATAATTTTATCTTCACTGCGTGTTTCTGTTTCTCGGCTTCGATTCTGTTTCAGTCTTCGTTTCATCAGACTGAACTGAACAAACTGAACAGCAGCAGCACAAAACATCGTTTCCTTACAGTTTTTACCTTATATCTTTTTTACCCTCTTTTCTTTTAATTCCACGACATGTATGTCAAATACACATGACACTGTAAATGTCATGTGCGGCTTCAGAGTTGCTGTAAGGTTTATATTTTTACTTTGATGGAGCTAGGCTAATGACTCCTGTAGACTTCAAGTCTTTATGCTAAGCTAACATGAAATGCTACCCATCAGAACCGAACCAGTGGACGTACAGAGGTGAAAATGGTATCGAACATTTTGTCTCAGTCTGGGTGAGTCGGACAAAGTATTCGAGTATCGGCAACTAAGATGAATTCATGTAAAAGAGGTGAAATTAATTTGCCTCCAGAAGCTGTGGGGTTGTGGGGTTTTGAATGGGTATTTATGTGACACAAATGTTGCTTTAAAGTCAGCGTGACTGTGTTTTTTTATTTTATTTATTTATTCATTTATTTAGTTATTTCTTTATTTTTGGTCAGTTGAGTCTAAACTGTCCTCACTTTAATTGACTCTGGATAAAATTTACAGATCACGTGTTTAAGAAAAATTAAGATCTCAAAAATTTCTGCTTTTCTGCTTCACTTGCAGTTTCACTTGCTCAGACTTTGTAAACATGGAGATTTTTTGCAGTAACTTCATATAAAGCCTCTCTGCTTCAGTCAGGTCAAACCTTCAGACACTTTCAGACCAAACTGCTGTTTTTTAAACGCCACATTTAAATCGCTGGCGTCTGTCTGATCGATTTTTCCACCTCGTCCACCCTCCGCTCTGTTTCCGTCTCTCTGTTCACTTTGTGCGCTCTGTCACACTGTTTTCTATCTCTCTCTCTCTCAAGTGCCTTTCAGTGTCCTGGCGTGCTGCTCGTGGCGTCCCGCCCAGAACAGCGGCGGCGGCGCAGCTCCTTATTTCAAACGATGAAGACGCAGGAAACAAAGGCGTGACGCGGCCATTACAAATGCTGTTAATTATCGAGCTGGACAGATGACAACAGTGCGGCTCTGGCAAACCGCCACACACACACACACACACACACACACACACACACTCCTGAATACTGATGAAGGATTAAGTGAGTGTTTGAAGCCGACAGTGTTTGATGCTGTTTGTGTCGGCCTTCTGCTCCAGTCACACATTTGTGTTTAAAGAGATATGACATCTTCTCACACACACACACACACACACACACACGACATGAGTGATGTTTTCATTGTGAAACCCATAATGCACTTGGCTGTTAAATTAAACTCCTGTGTTGTTTGGTCAGTGCAGATGAAGGCTCATTATCATTCAAGTCGCTCCTCTCTGCTTCTGTTATTATTCAACACATGTGACACAGCTTTCTCCAACGCTGATGTCTCATTGGCCGACAGAGTCGTGACATCACAGTGAGGAGTGTGACGGAGCGCAGTTGATCCCTAATCTGTACAGATCAGCCCGCACACACAAGAACTGTGTTTTATTTCACAAAATGTAATCACTGTGATCGATTTGATTGACAGGTCGCTGTGTTCTGACAGTTTGTTCAAACAAAACAAAATAAACAAAATGTAAAAAATGTACTAAAATTAAAAGTCTCTGAAATTGAAAATACTCAAGTAAAGTACAGATACTTGTAAAAATGTACTTAAGTACAGTAGCAAAGTATTTGTACTTCACTACCTTCCACCACTGGCCATGTGTCTGTGCAGCAGGTGCTACTACAACAGATTTTGAGTTTTTCCAAAAGCAAAAAGAGACTGGAGGTTTCACCCTGACTGGATCCACAGATGCCTTCACACCTCAGAAAAAAAAAAAAAAAAAAAAACTCCA
>OMLF01050919.1:0-31647 GCA_900302615.1 Holocentrus rufus
CCATTAAAAAAAATGGATGTTTTACATACAGTATATATCTATTATAATATATAGCTTTTTTTCTTTTTTTTTTTTTTTAACAATAAATCAACTTCTCTGTATTTAGGCCTACTTATCAAATGGCTGACCAAGGCTTACTGTAGGTAATCGAAGTTCTGCATTCTGATTTGCTGTCTTCTACTTCCTATACCAATCGCTTTGTCTATCTAGTGCATGCTTGTAGGTTACGATCTGTCATCATTTAATAAAAAAGGCTGATTAAAAATAAAATAATATAAATCTATTAAAAGGCCCACTAAAAGTTGGCTTGTAACTACAAAAAACCTACAAAGATCAGACACATTATGAAGCGGCCCTCCAAAATGCTGACCAAAAACAAGTTCCATCTCCTCTGTTGATCCAGTTGCTGCTTTACAATGGGAGGGTTGCAGTGGTGCAGACAAAAAACTTCCACTGCTTTGCCACTTTTCTCAGACTGTCACTGTACAGGCCACAGGGCCCCAAGAGTCTCTCAGGCATGTCAGCTGACAGGTCCCTGATTCAAATCTCTCAGTGGGCTTGCAGCAGAGCCACACTCCATCTTTCCTTTGCTGTCATTTTGGGCTGGAGGCAGGCCGTCCTCTTGTTTGAAGGAGAGAAGGGCTTCTTTTACTACCGAGCTGATCCAGGCTGGGCTATCGGCAGGCCTGCTGCACTTGATTGAGTAGCTCCCCGAAGCGGTCGAAAAGCCCCTCGACCCAGGCCCCGTTCTGCAGACACTTCTGCACGGTCTCCTCCTGCCCCAGCTCCCCCGCCTGCACCCGGAGAGACGCGATCTGGAGGGGCGAAACCACAAATGAGGGGTGGAAACAGCCAGGCTTTACCGTGAATAACAAGCACCTGATATCAAACAGCATCGCTGCGACGTGTCAAACTCCCACAGTATTGTTTCTGAGACAGTACGCCTATAATCTATACCGAGTTAACACCTACACAAAAAACAACTCATTAAATTCACCACAACATACTAATACAGACGAGACTGCCAGACAGGACATGCTGAATGAACAGCTTGAGAAATTATACATTCACACATGCATGGACCACACGTCCCTGAAGTGTGTGTGTGTGTTGCGATGTCTCACCTCGTCCTTACACATGAGGTACGTGTGGTACTTGTAATGTTGCAACGAGTGGTACAGAGAGAACCACTGAGTTTTCTGCTGGTCCACTGTATACTCCTTGAAACGGAAAGAGCAAGCTATTAAAACACCTTGCCAAGATATTTGGAAATGCAGTTGATTTCATAGAATAGTCCAGAAACAGATAATGTGACAAAAATGTCAACACTGCCCTTATAGAGTAACAGTACACAGCAACGTGTGTGAGAAACACAAATGGTTGCATTATGCCCTCTGCTGGATAAATTCTGAGCGCACAATACAGCCTTGTTTATCCACACTTAGGACATTTCACCTGTCCACCTCAGTACTGTTGATAGTGACAAAAATATTGGTGACCAATAAACAGAAAAAAGTTTCTATTAATTGTGAAATTTTTTGAAACTCTTTGGTGATGTGTGCAACCAAAGGCATTTCTGCAGTAAATCAGGCTGTACAGGATGTTCAGTACACACATTTAGTTACACTGTGGATTGGCTTCAGTGTGAAATTAGAGCATGTTTCAAACATCAGAGTATTTCACTTGTTTTAGGGTCTTACCAGTGGCACTTTGTTGGGCATCTTATAGGGCTTCATGGTTTTCTTGTTGTAAGCCTTCCCGCTCAGACGCACTTTAAACGCTGGGGTTTCCCCGTCCTTCTTCAGCTCCGTCACCACAGAGATCTCAGGGAAGCTGTCTAGAGCAGTCTGGAAAGACAGAAGACGTGTTGTGCACATGAACCACAGACAGGGATTTCATTCATTTTCTTTTCCCTTATCACCAAACGGATCCAATGTGAACGTCCAGTGTGTGTCTGCACTCTCATGATTGTCTTTGAATCTTTTTGGTGCACAATAGAATTAATGCCCTTGAAACAGAGGGAGCTCTGCTGTGTCTTCACTCAGTACTGAAACGTCATCGGAATAGAAATGTGCTGATCTGAGCTTACATAACAAAACTGCGTGTCTGTCTCCATTTAACATTTGGCCTCTTTGGCTAGGAGAGATAGAGCGCTGAACATGGGGGTTTGGGAACAGAACAAGTACAATCATTTTATAAACAATTAAAGAAATAATCCTCCATTGGTTTCACAAGGCACTGACAACAAAATGAGTGCAGATGTGTATTCGGGGACACACCCACCTTTAGGAGCTGTCCCATGTGTAATTTGTGAAGCAAGCGTTTCCTGTTGTCAGTGATCATCCCATCCACCCTCTTCATATGGGGCAGCAGCAGCTCATCTGAAACAAGACCCAGGAACAAGCCAGTTACAGCTCAATGTAAATAATTCACAGACCACTTCTTTATCCATATGCTTGCAATTAACTTGAGTCGACTAATAGCCGAAAGCCGTTCCAGCTGAGAGTTAAGAGCTAAGTAGCTAGAATGTGAATCTGCTTACCGTTCTCCCTCTCAAGCGCCGTCATCACATCTTCGTCTAAGGCAACGCTGATGAGCAGCTCCACGAAGCTCTTGAAGGTCTCCTTCATAGTTCGAGTGTTGAGGAACCGTGAGGCAAACGGCACCGGAGGGGTTAACTCTAAAAGAGTGTGTGTGTGTGTGTGTGTGATGAAAGAACCAAGAGAGGAGCAAGAAGCAGAGAGAAGGGGAAGAAATTTAGTCCACAGCCACAGGGAAAAGGTATAAGCAAAGCAGATTAATGAGAACAGTCATAAGGCCTCCTCACCATCGTCTTCGCCACCCTCCTCAGCAGATGAGCCTGAGGGAGTCGGCGAGAACTCCTCTTTCCATTTCTTCCTCTTCTTGGGTGGGGGCTCTGCCCTGGGCTTGGGCTGTTTGGGTCGAGGCTTCTGGCTCTGGGCGACTGAGGAAGGGGCGGCTGTCAAACCCAGCAACGTTTTCACCTGAGCACCCCTAGAACCCAGAGCAAAGAAAATGGCAAAATGGGAAAGAGCCGTGTTTAAAAACAATACATGACCAAAATTTTAAAAAGACTGAGTTATATGATTCAGTACCTTAACTTACCTCAGAGAGTTCATTGGCTTACAGCGTGGCTTCCGACTGCAAACTCGTACATACTCCCTTTTGTTAACGGTGTCCAGGAACTTCACGTACACCCTCTGGTACATGGTCTTAGCATCACCAAAGTACCCAAGATACTACACACACAAATACAGGAACATCACAAAAAATACCTGTTGTACAATCAAGAAAAATAATTTGAGTGAGAAAAGTATTACTCTTTTGTTTAGATTTCCTGCTATTCATAAAACCATGGAGGAGTGTATGTATATGTTTTTTTGTTGTTGTTTTTTAATACTTACACTGTTAGTGGCTGAGAACACTCTCTTCCCGTCTCTCAGCTCAGGCACAAACTTCTGCAGCAGAGCCTTCTGGACTTTCCAGATGGCTGGAGGCTCCGTCCCCGCTCTCATTGTCACCTAAACACATGCATGGACACATGGCACAGTGCAGGACAGGCCTCAGCATGGAGAAACAGCCACAGTATAGATACAAATGTTCAATGATGAATGTTCCAATGTCAACAGTTATGAATGTATGCCGCGAATGTCACAAGAACCAATATTTAGGTAACAAGTCAACACTGAAAGCTACAGTCATGCTTATAGGACTGTGAGTCAAAATGAGAACACATCATCACATCACATGTATTTGTTGTTGTGGGAGGACATTTCATACAGTTCACACATTTTGCTACATGCAAATGTTGTGGTTTACTTTTGAAACTCTCTACAAAGTTTTTAAATGAAGTAGTGTGAGCAGAATGGGATTTCTGGTTTTGCCATCGTATCGAATAATGTACTGTGAGTGGTGGAATTTTCTGGTTTTGGTATGAAACTACCAAAAATCCAGAAATTCAGTTCTGACATTCACTCTCAATATTTATCACAGCTATCATCATCTATCAGATCCTGTGCACTTGAGGTACTCAGGTCTAATTCTTATAAACAACAGGGAAATACCCTCTATGGCTAAAGGCATTGATCTCCCTTGTTTATCCATACATTCCTATGTTGGCCATACCTTAAGGCTCTCGATGTCCTCATTCCGGACCACAAACTCATCTCTCTCCCGGTACATTCCCTCCCCTCCGCTGTCCGACAGCTCCTCATCAGTCAGACCTTCGATGGCCACGCTGGACAACTGGACAGCCAACTGGCCTGGTGGGGTCTCCTTCGCTCCCTCCTGCACTGCACCCACGGGGCCTCCCGCCAGGGTGTTTGCTGACTGTGCAGGAGCGGCTGCCTGCTGCAAATGGGTCTCTGTGACAGACTGAGGCATGCTGGGAACCTGGTCAGGCTTCATCATGGAGCTGGTGATTCTGTTGTCTGGAGGAGGGTTTCATAAGAATACAAGGCGAGTTTTGGTAATTTTTCCAGAATTTACTAACTCGCAGCCTACTAATGTTTTTCCCCAGAATAATTCAAGGCATTTAAGACATATTGTACATTTAAGAAAAAAAAAGATTATCAGATTATCAGAAAGAGTTCAAAAGTTCACACACAATACGCCTAGATGCATATTTCTAAAATGACAAATGTGTCATATGATTCATGTTACAGGAATGGCAAAATTAAAAAAAATAATAATTATAGCATGAGTGCACATTTGACTTTTACATTTCTGGGGTTTTACTGTTTTATGTGTCACCACCCAGTGAAGCTTAACAGAAAAGAGGGGAGCAAGGGAGAGGATGACGTGTGAAAAAGGCTTGCGCTTCTTTTGAACCCAAGTATATGGTATGCACTTTGGCCTTGTAAGCCACCATAACACCCTGACCACTTTAACATCAAAGCTTATCATCTCATTAGCTGTGGATATGGCTTGTCAACAATCCTCCCATATAGCTAGAAATCAGGGAACACTGTGCTTTGCATTTCACAGGCTATGGAGCTGGACATTAGTATGGCAGTATAGATTAGGAGTCTGGACAAACCTACAGATATCTAGAGCCATCATAACAATACTGCAGTTCTTGGCAAGACCATGTTTAGCAAGAGCTATTACCTGTCCTGGTCCTTTTATCTGAAGACTCATCAAGTGATGAAAGAGCTGAGCTGATGCTGTTCCGCAAGGCCTGATTCTTCCCGGTGTTCTCCTCCTCATCCGAGCTGAATGATGGCAGCGTCTCCAAGTTCTTCTGCAGATCCTCATCCAGGCGTTTCTGGTGAGAGCTCGCTCCATGTACCTCCTGGGGCATCAAAGGCCCCGTCAGAGACTGTAGTTTGGGAGGCAAAGAGGGCAAGGGGCATGGTGGCTGCTTAGATGAGGTGGAGGGCTTTCTGGGACGACTAATTGTCCGTGCCGGACTAGGAGAGTAGTGCTGCTTAGGTCCAGATTTCAGAAAGTCTAGAAAAGAGCCGATGAAGCCAGTTTTGACCTCTGGCTGTTTCTCTTCCACTTCACGGATCTTCTGTCTGATTCTCTCCTGCTGTGGATAACCGTCATAAGCATTGTGTGAAGTGGAGGGGGAGCTGACGTCACTACCTCGGGAATTCTGCCGCTTGGCCTGCCCGCTGCGTTTGGCAGGTCTGGCCTGTCCAGGATCCTCCTCAGGACTGACTGTTTTGGTTAAGTACTTGGCACGAGCCTTCTTTTTGGAAAAGCCATCAGAGCCTGAGCCCTCCATAACGCCATCCTCTGTTTTAATACTCTTTGCATTATCCTTGATTCTGTTCTGGAGACCTGAGGGGTCATATACCTGGCTGGCTAGGTGGTAGTCATTCTCAGAGTTCCCTCCATCTCCATTTGTGTCAAGTTCAGAGCTACTGTTGGGGTGAACAGACTGTCCCTGACAGTTGGTGGTCATCTGAGCTCCATTTAGTGTCATGGTCATAGTGTGGGAGTTAGTGTTGGTGATGATCGGCTGTTGTGCTGAAGAGAAACTAGGCGACATATGCCTCATGTCCACAGTCTGAAAGTGACCCTTGGACTCCACAGGGCTTGCCATCACAGCCATTTCAGCCTCGGAAGACGTGGCTTTGACAAAGTCTTGCGGGGTGACACCACAGGCGGCCACTGTGGCAGCTAGGATGTCGTCAACATTCGACAGAATGTTTCTTTCATCCGCCAACAGCATAGAGTCAGGGAAGCAAATGGAGTTGAGAGCAAAGTGGTTCTTGGCATCATTTGATTGCTGATTTGCTGATTGGCTGTAGTGGTCTTTTGAGGGTAAAAGGTGTTTAGAGGAATCGGAGCCTCCTCCATTCTGTTCGGACACTACAGTGCCCTGCTGACTCTGGGTTTCGTTGCCATTGGGACTCAGCAGTTCTCTATCCATCTGAAGGTACTGGACTTGAACAGAGCCTGAGCCTTGGGCTGGCTGCATACCATGCGCTGAAACTAACTTTGAGGGATTTTGACCAGGGTGGACGAGGGGCTGCTGCAGCAGAATCATCTGATTGGCCTCCAGCAAAACCTGGGTGCTGGGGACCCTGATGAACTGGGTCAAGGGTGCTGCGGTTTGGCTCTGGGCATGACTGTGGCTCTGGTGGTTTTGTTGATGCGGCTCGGGGGATCTGAGTAGGAGTGAGTGCTGCTTGAGCTGCTCTGAGCTAAGGGGTATGTGCGAAGATATAATACTGGAGTTTGCAGTTTTTGGGTCAGCTGTTTCCCGACTGTTGGCACTGCTTAGCTGGATGTGCTGTTGGCTGAGAGAGCTCATCCTTTCATCCTTTACCTGGGCTGTGTTTGTCTGACCTAGTCCCATAATCTGATCCTCAGAACGTGAATTGCTCCGGATTACACTCTGAGTTTTGTAGCGGTCGTCCATTTTTGAGACAACATAGACAACATTGTTGTGAGCAACCATATTTCCGTCCGTGGCAGGGGCCTCCATGGAGGCCTGATGGAGAGACTCCAGGTCCTGGATGGGAGGGTTAGCAGTTCTGACATTATTCTGTAAGGCTTGCGTAGTTGAAGAGTAGCTGGGCGACGGCACAGACAAAAGGTATTTCTGGGACTGTGTCTGCTGTTGTGGCAAAGTGTTATGTGTTTTACCTCCCACTGAGGCCTGCATCAGTGTGTAGTCCTGTGTTGAATTTGATGTGGGTAGACTCCGGGCACATGTGGGTGGATAAGAGGAGTTATGGGATTGTCCTGTGGCATAGTTCTGGGACTGAGTCACCGAAGCTTGCTCCTCTGACTGAGGTGGGTAAGTCACATTCGGGGCACCCTGAGAGTGGGAAGTAGGGTAGCTCTCAGAGAGATTCCCCTGACACAAACCTTGAACCTGGGCTCCATATTGGGCCTCCTGCTCCTGGCTGAGCCCAGGACTGGAGGAGTAAACAAGGGTCTGACTAACAGATGCCACATTGCCAGACTGGCTAGAGAAGGAAGGCAGAGTCTTATAAAGGGAAGGCAGTTTTTCTGAGGTGGAGTGGGAGGGCTGAGACTGGGCGTGGGAGGTGATATAGGTTTGAGAGAGACTGTTAGACAGCAAACTGGGCAGCTGGACTGACTGCTGGTTAGCAATCACTGAGTTCTGCTTCTGTCCTGGGGAGGAATAAGTCTCAGGAGACTCTCCTGTCATGCTCTGTGAGTGGCTATGACTCTCTCCACCCCCAGACGGGTGTGGAGCAAGTTTAGAAGAGCAGTCTTTAGCCTTGGTCACCGAAGTGGACGAATAGGCCTGAGTTGCTGAGTCTGTTTTGGGTTGTGGGGCACCGTTGACCCCTTGAGAGGAATCGACACCTGTGGAGGCGCTGCAGGACACCGGGGTCTGACGAGAAGGATCCTGTTGGTAGGAAACTTCTGCTTCACTGCCAGAGCCCAAGTAACCCTGTAAGGAGTGCTGTGAACTGGGCAACTGCTCTGAGGCCACGTGGCTACTCGAAGGCCTCTGGTGGTGTTTGATCACACTACATTCGCGCTGAAGTGCTCTCTCAATGGAGCCTGAGAAAACTGGGGCCCCATAGGACTGGGGGGCACCATGGGAAGCAGGCAGAGGAGACGGTAGCAGGCTGAACTGGGGCTGAAGGAGGTGGGGGGCTGACTCCTGGGCAGAGCGGTATGTGGAGGACTGGATAGGCAGAGCAGAGCCCAACGAGGGGGCAGAGAGGTGATTGAAGGCCAGGGCAGTGGGGAGCACAGTTTGGCTTGATTTGAGATGGAGGAGGGGGTCATGGTGAGAAAACAGGCCATTAGTGGAAGTGCTGAAGGCAGGGTCCTGGAGGGCCAGGGTGGGGTTGGTAGAATAACTCCTGGCAGGGAAGGCACCAGTGTGCTGATAAGATGACAGAGCAGCAGGGGAGGGGAAAGTGGCAGTAGAAGGCAGGGCACCAGTCAAATACAGCTCTGTGGTGGAGGCGTTGGTACCTGCATTGTGCAGAAGACAGTGTTTAAGTACAGGGCAGGCAGCATGTGGAAAGACTTTAGATTTTATTCCAAATAATATATGAAAGTTGTTAGCACAAATGCATACAAAAAAACCCCACTAAATACAAAGTATTACCAGACAACAGTAAATCGGACAGGATGCTGACATATCCAATGCAATATCAAAATCCATTGTGGGTTTATTGGCCATGTGTTTGTTTACATTAAGGTAATGAAAATAAAATATGAAGCTTATGTGCATCAATAAAAACGTATTTTTTTTGCTTGTGCCGCATTACAAGAGAGTAGAGTGTAGGTAAAACAATTAGTGAATATATCCTCACCAGTGGGCCATGATGGGGTTCTGAAAGGAGGAAGCAGTGAGGCACTAACAGGACCAGCCTGAAGGCTTCTAGACTCCATGGCTGACAGGAAGCTCATGATTGAGGTCTCAGAGGTATTACCGCTTGAGTCGAGGGCTCCTGACAGTCCTAGGAGGAAGATAATCACAGAAAGTGGCAATTTGGCAGTGTTTTTTGAGATTATAGAAGCAAGCACAATTGTATCCATTCCAATATTACAATCCTGGTTTTGATTAAACCATAAACAAGAGCAGTTAAAACAAGAGCCACGTTGTTTACAGCATTTATGACTCACCTGCAGCCGCAGGATGGTGTGACGTAGTGTAGGTGGGGAGTTGATGGGCGGAGGCGTAGCTTTGCCGCTGGAGGAGCTCTGCATCAAGGTGTGCTGCACCATAACTAGAACTGCAAGAACACATTTACCCACTTGAGATTCCTCAACTTCAAAAGAATAATGAAAGAGAACTCAAACCACTTCCCCACACACAGAGCACAATAATTTTAAACCTCTCATTCAGTACAGCCAGGGCTCTGGGCCGTTTTGCACTGCAGTGGTACCAAACATTTGGCATTTCTTTTGCCAATTTGTCTGTTATACATTATTAGAAATTATACCAGTCAACATCAGTCTTCCTGAGTTGCCTATATACCTTTTTGATATCGGCAGGGAGCAAGACAAAGCGCTCATAAATGTAAATCAAGCCCATCAATACAGGATATTCATAGCCAGGAAAGCAGAAGCTCTATGTTGGCTGATGCAAGTAGATACCAGAAGACATATGGATTGTTTTAATATTCATCTGGTTGGGAAATTACCACCAGCCCGATGCTGGTAAATCTTTGGCAGTGGCTTTTAAGTTTATCCAATCCACCAACTGCTCTGGCAGGTAACCAGACATGACTGGTGAATTTTATAGCCCATCAGAAACTCTGATTGGCGGCCAGAAAAAAACAGGGCTGCACTCTTTGATTTTTAACATACTGTCATTAAATAAAAATTAATAAATAAATAAAAATAAAAAAGTGAAAAACAAAGCAGGCGCTGAAGCCTATGTCTAATATATGACAATCTAATGAATTTAGCTCATCCTAAAAGAGAGAGGATCTTAGTCAAAGGTAATCAGATGCAGCCAGCCTGATCTGAGTTTTCCCTCCTTGCCAGGAGGTAAACATCTGTGGATGGAGAACACAGACCTGAGAGGGAGTCATCTGCCTCTTTTTCTATTCCCGTCAAACCACACATACACAGCACCTGCGATGTTCTCTTTTTATCTATATTTTATGTTACTCTTCTCTCCAAATTTACTGGAAGTGTGCAGGCTAATAGACAGGGGCTTCACAATCACTTAAGGTTAGCAGACCTTTTCCACATTACACAATGAAAAGTTTGCATACTACAGTTGGGTTACTACTACAAAAGATATCATATGTTTCTGGGCCAGTGGAGACCACAAGTCTTCCTTCAAAAGTACGACAATCAGCTTCGCCTTCCCCTTCCATCCAACTATGCCTCCTTCTGGCTGATCGAAAGAGATGGCACATGTACATCAGATGCGCATAACTGCATGCCATGAAGTGCCAGGTGCATGCTGGTTTTTGTTGCAACCAAAGACCACAACAGGCGATTTCACTTTACTAGTTCTTCCTCTCTGGTTGAACATGTGTTAAAATAATTCAGATCACATGTCTTTGGATGTAATGATAACCGGCATTCTCACGGCTTTCAGCGACACATGGTTGCCTGTCTCTGGTGTGCACTAAATGTCACCTTGCTTGTTCCAGTTTGAACAGAAGTGTACACAGCAACACCAAATGAGACATTCAGGTTCTTCATTAAGTGGATGTGTTGGAGAAGGGTGTGATGGCAAGGCAAGTAAGAGTGTGTCACTCTACTTAATCTGCTCTCCGCATGAATTAAGTGGAAAGACTTCAGAGCTGTGTAGGATTGACAGCATGTTTCTGAATCTCCACGACAGAAAATTCGACATTACACTCATTTCGACCTCCCTCCACTGGCTCCTAATCCAAGCCAGATCTGGCTTTAAGGCGCTTTGGGCTTTCATTGCCATATTTACCCAATCTCATCGTCCCTTGTGTACCCCCTAGCACCCTCCAATCACAGGCCACTCATTACCTTACTGTCCCTAAAGTAGATAAAGAAAATCAGCGGGCAACAGAGCATTTCCCCACCAAGCTACTTAAATCTGGACCAAAATCCCTCTTGTGATTAAGCTAATTCTGTAGAAACCTTCAAATACAAATACAAAACCTATTCGCACTATCATATAACTAACCCTAGCACTGTCTGGCTGGTAACTGACAGTCTCTTCTCCAATCTTAGCTTAGACAGTATTAAGAGACATCTGCTGTTGGGTATAGTATAGGACTGCCTCCTGGTTGCTGCAGGACTAGACTCACAGTCTGTTTGTATTTGTGGACGGTGAGTTTGTCTGCTTTGAATGTTGAGTCGTGACAAGCATGGCTTGGTGCTTGTGTGGATATGCGTCTGTCGCCCTTTCTCATGCAACGACCCTGTGTTTCTACCTGGCAGTGAACATGGGTGCTGCCCTACCTTCTATGATTTTTTGTGCTGGCCAGGGTCCCATCTCTGACACTGTTTTTCTACCTGACTGTGGACACAGGCTCTGCCCATTTTAGGGAATATGTGTATCAACCATGGCCTCATTATCATTAGGTCACTGTCACTGTCCATCTTACTAATCATTTGACTGTTTGTCCCAGTATCTTCTTCACACTCAGCTGTCCTGCTGGGGGATCTGTCTTTGACTTGTCCCACCCAATGTTTTTCCTTAGTTTTTCTCCAATAAAGGTTTTCTTGGGACTTTGTATGCACTGAGGGTTTAAGGCTGGTGGTGCCCGGTATGGTAGGCTATGTAAGATAAGCTTTGCTATGTCCTGCTTGAACATGCTATCTGTGTCTTGTGCTTGATTTTGTTTCCTTGTGTTTCATCAGTCCGCTCTATGACTTGATTGTTGATTAGATCTAAGTATTCCCAGTCTTTAAGTGGCATGCTTGTGATCAGTGGCTATTTAAACAAATAAACCAGACACTGTGACAAGCAGTGCTTTCTGCTGCTGAGCAAAGTGACTGAGCTGTCTGGGGGAGATGCTACAATCATCTCACTGAGTATGATCCCTATTCATCTTGCAACTTTAGCAAGTGAAAATATTAGCCATTTATTTAACACTCTGACAAAGCAATAGCAACCCTGAGATTGAGTAGAGTCTCAAAACTTTGGCATCACCTGTGCTAAACTGATTATTTTTATTCTGTCTGTTGTAGCACAAATGAAGTAAAGCATAACTTGACAGACAGACCTAATCACAACATCTAACACACAGCCTTTGCACAGACCTTGACACATCGGCTATTAGCTGTTAGCTAACTATAACAATTAATTTTAAGTTTCGTAACTGAAATTATTCGCAGCCACCTATCTTGCTGAAAATGAGGTTTAGCTTTGTTAGCAAGCACCTGTGGGTCAAGAAAATAGGCCGGTGATATGCTAGTTATTTAGCCGCCTAGCATGATGGCCAACTTGTTACGGGTGGGTATCCAACAATCTGCCTCTAATTAATACTAACTCTATCCATGACCATGCCGAAGAGACGGTGTGCGCTAGCCAAATTAGCTAGGTGGGAGACAGTAACAAACCGACGGAAAATTACCTACAAGTCCAATTCTCTGTAATGCACAGGTGACGATAGATAGCCGCAGCTAAAACACAGCAACAACTCCGACCAAATTTCTCAATCCCTCCACTGTGTTGAGTGTTCCCGACAATAACAAGCACCTCGGCACTTGTGATAAAGCCGAGCTAGGCCCTCCATCACCGAAATTTCCTTCGGGAGGTTACCCGCCCTCTCCTTCATCTTTTACCTTGGCTTGATATTCGCTGTGCTACGGTCATAGGCCCAAGAAGCTACGGTCTGTGCTGGTGGAGCCAGCGCGTCCGTAAAGCTGGAGGTCGGGTAGTTCCTGTCCATCATCCAGTGAAAGCTTCACTTCCCCGATGGAGCTTCGTGGAGCAGCAGGCACACATTGCAGCTCGGGTCCGACCGGGGCGACCACATCACAGCGATGCACTGTACACAAAAAGCGCCGTATAGACGTGCGATACCCTGGACGAAGTGTACCCTTTCTCTTTCTCGGCGATTTTGTTAATTATTGGTCATCTCCCGTCATCAACAAACCGTGCAAGCCCTGTATGGTTTCACGTCCCCATGTTAGTTTATTTCCCAAGATGCACCGCAGACTTTGGTTGGAAGTTTTGTCGTGTTCCTTCCTCCCACCTGCATGGTTGTTGGAGTCATGCGGGCTGTAGGGGGCTCCGAGACTTTTTTAGTGTCCTGTCCCCAGGCATAAAGCACTTTACGCCTCACACATTTACTTGGTCATGTTTTGTCTCTGGGATCCCTATCTGAGATGATTTTTGTTGTCCATAATAGGTGGTGAAGTAACAATGGGGGGAAAGTCCTAATCCAAATATTTATTCTTGTACATTTTTATTCATGAAATAGATCTCTGGACCCCAATTTGAGAGATGGGTAGAGTACAGTTATCTTTGCACAGATCTCTTGTGTCTAGTGTTGATCAATAATACTTTAACAGCTCTGGGATACCTGAACTTTTTGGGGCAATGACACTGATACTGAGGTCATTCAGTCAGTCCCACTGACCCCAACATTTAACACACAACAAGCCTGTTTCTCAGTGAGATACAAATAATTTTAACTGTTTTTATCATTAAAAGAACGAAACATTTTATTTTATTGGACCCCATTTTGAAATCTGAGAATCTCCTATGGGGTCCCATCTACAAGCTTATTGAAAGGTGCATTAGTCTGCAACCAATCAATAACTCAATCTTGAAGTTACCTTAATGCACACACACACAGAGACTGTTAGAAGACTGAAGGGGCGAGGGAAACAGCTTTATTCATGTCTATGAACTCATCCATCACCTTACAGGAAGTTACATGTTTCTCTGACAGCAACACTATTTATATGTATATATAGGTTATGGTTCTATAATCAAATTACACTGTATGCAAAAAGACACAATGACTGATGTTAAGTGGAGACCGGTTGCTTTAATTTGAGAGTATTTTCTGGCAGAGCATACCAGCCATTTTTCATCTGATGTGGCTTAAATACCGTCAAAGCAGGCAATCTGTACTTCAACCATGTGATTATTTACAATTCCCATTAAAGACTGCAGAGCCAAAACAATAAATGAAAGTTAAATACACTTCAATGGTTATCATTATACCAGTTCGCTTGCACACACACACACACACACACACACACTCAAGAATACACAGTTCAAAGGTGAGACACAGAATACAAATTAAAATATCAATTTATTTTAAACATCTGAACAGTCTTTCGTTTCACGTTAAGGTTATAATTCCTCAGATAAGCGGCAACAAACTCAGCCTGTAGTAAATTGGTTAGTGCACACCCTAACCATAACCCTGTAATGTCATGATGTTTGATGCTCAAAGGTACAGTGACATAACATCTTAAGAAACATGAATAGACATAGCAACTACTGCAGAGCCATATGTCTAACAAGAATCAGACACCAGAATCGAACAGCCCTGCAGATAACACTTATCCAAAATGTAATAATCATTAGCTCATTATCCAGACTATATAGTTAAACAATAGTACCAATAGTACCAATAGTACCTTTGTTATTGGATGTACCTTAATTAGAATTATCTCACAGTCGCTCTGAATCTTTTTACATTATTGAAATATTTTCTAGCCATCTGATTCCAAGCTAAAAACCTTCCTGTGCAAATGTAAAATGTAATTTGAACATCTAAAAAAAACCCCATAAAACTGTCTTATTTAATGAAAAGGCCATGATAACCACTCTTCTGAAAAATTACAGTTTCATGCCATAATAGACCTGCTACTGAAAAGCCATCTCTTATAAAGATATAATATTTAATCACTATGGAGAAACTTCAACAATAAGATATAAGATCAATTTTCAAACGTACTAGAGGTTCATAAGGCAGTGATCTGTACAAAAACCAGTGTGTAAAATAACTGAGAGATGTTGCATTGCTTGAGTCAGACAATACCGTAGACCAAAGCAAAGCTATTGGACCAAAGCTTACTGACAATATTAACTAACAGTCATGGCATTAAAGGTATGACTGGAGACAGAGAACTTTAGCATTTTTAAGAAAAATCAGTCTGTCACTCTTCACTTAAAATTAATACTTATCTTGTAATGAAAAATAATCCTAATCTTCACCTCAGCCCTTCTATACATGCTGTGTCTCACACCAGTGCGACCGCAGCTTAGGGCTTCTAATGTTCCAATAATTTACAACTCAAAGCTCCAACATATAACGGTTCCTTCATTTTGTATTAATTTAGGTAAAAGGTAGCCAAGTGAATAATATCAGTTACAAAAGCTTGTCAGACATGAAGTTGGAGTTATATTACAACGTCTGTTGAGTATAATCATATCTGAAGCAATAGATACTACAGGCTTACAGAAAAAGGTTAAAATACAGCAATAAAATACATTTTGGCACGAGCAGCACAAGCAGAGGTCTGATTAAATATTACAGGTTTATACTGATCATAAGAAAAGTTTATTCCAAAAGACCAAAATGGATTTAATTAATGCAAATGTAAGTTTTAAAAAATTTGCTTGATGTTGACAGACATGATGATGATGCCTGAGATACTACCGTTGAATGGTTCCAGGTCGTGAACTAATAGGAAAGAAGAAAAAAAAAAAAAAAAAGGAAAGAATACAAGGATAAAAGGATGTTAGATTATCTGCATGGGGTCTGTGGCAGAGTTAAGGAGTATGTGTGTGCACAAATAAAGATATAACAAAACAATGTTAAGTACCCAGGGTAAGGAGGAGGCGGGGCATCATGTGATCCACTTTTTGCTATGGCCTGCTCATAGGTGGGCAGCCCTGGTGGGTCGATGTCGCCTGCAGGGGCCGGAGGTGGGAGCACAGGCTGCAGGGAGGCCTCCTCTAGCCGTCGCATAATCAGAGAGGCATTGCTCCGCCTCGGACGCCTGATGGAACTGGAAGAGGAGTGAAGACGCACGTCCACATACACAGATATTATCATTAAATTAGTAGTGATGCATTCAAGCTTTTGTAACTGCCATTAACAATAATAAAAGTCTGACTTACCTGGCACGGCTTAAGTCGTCCTTGCATTTGCCTTGACAGAAATACCAGGCCAGCAGACCGACAATAACAACAGCCACACCAGCAGCAATTAAGCCCACAAGAAGAGACGTAACATCCAGCCGTGTTGGGCGCTTGTCCTTTTCTGCGGTATAACAGATCATACACAGTGACTGTAGAGCTGTAAAGCCAGCTCTATAATGGAAGTGAGGTGTAAAATGAGAAGCAGCCATCTAGTTAAAGGGTGTTTCCTGTTATTTCATCTGATAATTTGATTGTATGGTCTGAGAACTGGAGAGAACTGCACTCTTTGGTCTTGTGGTAAGCCAAAGAAACATCAAAACAGAATTCAGTCATTATTAATGCTTGGCAATCATAGTTGCAGGGCGAAGTTACAACCCACCAGTGATTTTGAGCAACTCCTTGAACTGCTAACCTGACCGTAAATTATCATGCTGGTTGAACAAGTGGTGGAACAGGTTTTGGAAGCACTGATAATTACATCTGATTCATGTACAGCACAAAGTTTCTTAGCACAGACACTGATAATATAAAGTTATTTTGGTCATCATGATATTCTTTAAAAATGTTCAAACTGAAAACCATGTCAATAAAACCACAGTTTATATTAAACTGTAAGGCTTTTCTCTGTCTGTCTTAAAACTTCTCTCTTACCCTCAGTGTACTTCTTCCAGAAAGCATCCTGCAAAATAAATTATAACTTTAGTGGGCTGATACAAGGCCTCTACATCTCATCAAATCATACCTGTGAACTGCTCTTAGACAGCATCACTTAACTGTATCCGGGGTGTTTTCGAAGACCTCCCGTGCCTCCTCGTAGTTGCAGATTTCTTCAAAACACTCCCTTTCCAAATTGCCGGGAGTGAAGATCTCAAAGTCAAACCGGTTGAACAGCAGATGGCGTCCCAAGAATTGGTTTGCATCCTCTTCTTCAGCAAACACTAAGGGTTTACCCGATCAAGTTAAATGGTTAGGGAGAAAGTGGTCGTTTCCTGGATTTACACCATCGTTAATTAAGATGAAATTCTGCTGACCTCCAATCAAAGATCTCACCTTCCTCCTGCTGTGGTCCTGTACTTTGCGCGAGCAGCCGTCTTGAACAAGCAAAGTCTCCACAAGAAAGGAGGTGAAAGAACATAAGTAGACAGAGAAACATGGCCATGGATTCACCTGTAAGTCAGAGAGCGGGTGGGGCAATTATTTATAGATTAACATAGCACAGAGTTCAGAGTTGGCCTATCATAAACACACCTAGTATGACATATTATCTATCAAAGTACTATAGCCCAATGTACACATTTTATCAATCACCCACTAGAGTTAAACCTATATTATTTTATCAACTATGAAACGAAAAGTGTAAAATCCTAAGGTGCCCCATACGGATGAAAAGTAAGCGAAAGTAAGCAGGCTATCTAAAGGAGTGGTGTCCTAACGTCGACGCTGATGAGATCAGTCAGGAAACGTGTCTACCTTGAATGATCGCCAGAAACAGCAGTGTAATCTCTCAAAACGCTCTGGTAAAGGTTAACGCGGATCATCATTTGTAAACATCGCAATCGTTTGCCCTTTTATTCATTGAGAGAGCCTAGATAGTGTTCCAGCAGGTAAAAAAGTTTTTGTTTACTCCCAACAAATATGACCTCACCTCTTTCCAAACCACCTGCGCAGACCCAACCAATCGATCGTTTTTCACCTGGATAGGCTCATTTGCATAGAAACGCAGATGGGCGCTAGATGGCATCTGAAACCGCATAAGGAACGAAGTCAAAGTTTGTACAGGCACGGTGAAAGTCCTGGCACGATCATCTTTCAAGTCTTTAGGCCAAGGGATTAAGGTAAACACCCATAACCATCTAAACACTTCGCAGTGGCTTGCTGTTGCAGTCAGTGTCATCTGACTTCCCCATGTGTTAATGACTGAGTCAGACAGGCCAAATTATTTCTACATTACTCCCCCAGCTCTTCTTTCCTTGCTAAGCACTTCACTGTAATACACAGTTATTTGGACTCTTGCAAAGTTTTATTATGTCAGGGCAAATGCAGCTTTGACTCTTGCACACCTTATTGGTTGCTTGTGATGTTGGTGATATTTGAATTTGAGCTTATTCTAAGCGCTGAAAATAGCTCCGGATGCAGCAGTAAGATACTTAAAATGCAGAAGTACGCTCAGAGGGTGGAAAAGAATTATTTAAAGATATTATAAATTTCCTTGATAACATATATAACATTATTTGGCTTTCAAAGCAAGAAAAATAAACACATTTTGATAAATACTGTAATTAACCTTTTTATCCTACAGAGAAAATTAAAAAAAAAAAAAAATTACCCAGGTAAACTCAAAAAAGGGTTGCCATAATACACAAGTAGAATTATTTGAACATTAAACCCTGTTCAGGTGACGTACATTTCCTCCAGACACTGACCTCACAGTTTGAATTCTCAAATTTTTGACTTCTAACCTCTGGCTGGCCCAACAAAGTGACCCTTGTCCGATAAGATTTACTGGGACTTAAACGGTCAACTTACTTTAATGGCCCTTTAATGGAACAAAAAAAAAAAAGAGAGCACTTGTATGTCATATTTCAGCATCAACAACCAAACTGCTCCGGTCACAAGTCCTTTTTTAAGTTCATAAGGTTGTCTCTTCACTTTTAATGGGAGTGTTTAAATTTCCCTTGTAACACAATGCTGGCTTTTGCGATCTATGCATTAAGACTCCTTTAAAGGCACTAAACCCCCTCTCATAAGATGTCAGAGTACCTCTCAGGAGGCTGTGGCTATACCATGCACAGGCCTTGTATGGGAAAGGGTTGTTTAATGGGCTCTGGAGTCCACTTCTGACAGAGTAGAGGTTTCTGTAATAAAATACACTTGTCACTGACTTTCGACTGCTTCAGAGAATGGTGACTATAGCAACTTCAGAGACGCATCACAAACAACAAAACATCCAGTGTTACACTGTAACACTGTGAAGATAAATGTCCTGCCTGGCAAACCATCCTGCATAATAGTGTTTATGTCTCACACTCTCCATGTAAATAGACATATCTGTCTCGGAGGTTCGAGGCCAGTGTTTATGTAAAGCAGAGATAGGATGCAATCAGCCATTATCTGGCTGACTACTGGATGGTGCTAATTGAAGGGCAGTGAGAGCCCCTCTCCTGTACTTGGCTATGTCTCTGGATACTGTCAGGGTCTTAAATTTACCCACAGGAATGTTGATACAAAGAAAACGGGTGAAGTGAATGAGAAATTCCAGACTTTATCTAGTGTGGGATGTCAGATGATATTGCGCCCTTGCACCACATATAATGGCAGAGTTATAATGATGGATAGTGTTTCCCGCTGCTGGGAAATTCATTTGGTTCTGTTCGCGGCTCACGTACCAACAGTGCACTCCGTGATGTTTATGCTCAAGCACGGTGAATGGTGAATGATGAACCGAGCTGCATGTGCAGAAGGGGGGCCGGCGAGGCAGTTTAGCTCACAATCACAGAATATCAGCTCATTTGCTTTTCATCACCGAACAATGCAGAGCTGTATCTATCTGACAATGATAAGCAGGGCTTGTGAAGCATGTAGCAGATAAACTAGCCACAGCACATGATAGTTCTATCTGGAAGATCTCACATGACGGACCATCCATGAAACAGTTACTTAAAGCCAGTGAGACAAATTAGAGACAAGAAGACAGAGAGGGATCAGTGTCTGGAATGAGAAAACCAGGGCGGCTTAACAGAGTCAGCAAAGCAAATTTGAAGCTATAGAGAGAGGGAGCATATATTAAAGAATTGAGACTTTGAGGTTTTGCCAGGATTCTGTAAAGCTTTGGTCACAACATTTGTTTCTATCTGCTCCTGCTGTGCTCCACCTTGTGGGTGACTGTGATGAGGTTGTGCTCCTGAGAATGTGTTGTGTGATTTACTCCCCCTGATAAGACCCGGAGATGCTGCTCCCTGCGGACAGTTGGACAGAAGTGAGCAGTGAGCCTCTGCAGGCTTCGGGTGAGAGAAGTGACATCACCAAACAAGCGCACTGGCTACGTGGATGAAGTAGCGTTCACCAGACAGGCTTTTTTGGAATGAAACAACTGTATCTTTCCCTCTCGGTTCATGAGATAGAGCAGGGTTTTTCAAACTTTTTTTTTTTTTTCCCCCAGTTCTGGACCCCCAAGTTGACTTTCATTAAGCCCTGATCCTCTGTTGGAAATGATTTTGCACTCTGACGGGAAAAGATTATTTGGTTCAAGTATTAAATTGTTTTGATGTCATACTTCAACACACACAATTACACTCAAAGCGGTGAGATTGAAACATAATGTCAAAATAATCACATTTTTTAATAAATTAGTGAACTTAAAATAATTCTTCATTTTCCTGACGACCCCCTTGAAGCCCTCCAAAGACTCATGGGGGCCCCTGGACCTCACTTTGAAAACCACTCTGATGGATTCCCTTGTATGTAATGGATGAATGTATGATATGAAAAAATGCAGAACCCAAA
Organism: Holocentrus rufus; assembly: GCA_900302615.1. Lineage (NCBI taxonomy): Eukaryota > Metazoa > Chordata > Actinopteri > Holocentriformes > Holocentridae > Holocentrus > Holocentrus rufus. Next base: position 20,531 of record OMLF01050919.1, read on the forward strand.
AGCTCAGATGACCTGTATAGAAACTTTTTAGCAACAAGATTGCACCAGTGCACAGCAAGGTGAAGTCAATCAATAAACTGCAGTAAAATTCCCACTATTGAATGAAAGATCATAACTAAACAAGGGGGAAAAACTGGTTAAATTATAGTCCTATAATTGTCATAGGCAAAGCACTATGTGGGGTGGGAGGAGGGGATTTGAAGAGTGCGATGTCAGTAGTCTGCACTTTGTCAGTTTGTGCTGATTTCATCACGGCCCCAGAGGGAGAGAACTCCAACAGACCCCTTTTACACCTAATGCCTGCTCCATATATCATCAGAGTTCACATCCTAATGCTCTGGACTGGTGCCTGAGAACAGATTTCGGCTCAAGTCCGGGGGACATGGCGATTTAACTTTTCCTCATCGGGCGACGGCAAAGAGATGGAATTTATAAATCCTGGTAATTACTTTTCATACACTAAACCACAAACACACAAGATAAAGACACAAAGAGTCACAGTGAGCACAGCTGAATAATAGCCATTAACCCAGAGGACAGCTCCAACGAGCATTTTGGCAGCACTGAATCAGTGTTACCACAAGCCTTCAGTGTTGATGTTACAGCAATGCTTCTCTGACATCATGAGACGGGGTCGTCTTCAGGTCATGTCTGCATTGTCACCTCTCCAGTGTTCCCAGAAAGTGACCTTTTTTTGCAACAGGCTATTTCTCACCCCAAGTCACAGTTCATCTAATACTGCCAGTCTGTCCTTAACTGAAGCCAGATGCACAGGACCGCTAGAGGATGAGCCCTTATTAAAAAAAAGTGTCTGACTTTCTAAAAAGATGATTAAACTAGTGTTTTTTGAATACAGTGATTCAAGTCTATCCCGAGAACTGTGTAGACCACCGGGCGGAGCCATTTCTTTGTGTTATCATCTATCATTCACCACTACACCACAGTGCAGCTTTTCATAGACTTTGAAATGATGTATCCAATTCAAGGTCTGTGGCCGTTACGCAACCTGCACTTAACCCCTGTGCTTCTGCTTATCACGTAGCTTCCCTCCAAGCCGGAGACATTTCAAAGTGTTCAACAAACAAGAAGCAATCACAGATGATCTCCATTGTTTTTTTATTAGATGAATATAAAAATGGTGATCAATTCAGCCTGGGAATTTGGAGAACAAAAGAGAAAAAAAAAAAAAAAAAAGGGAGTTGGGAATCTAGACAGTCGGTCAAGGCGGAATTAAGCGGAGGGTGACAGGGCTTGCAGGCTGGACTTGACGGTTGCTAGGTTGGCCTTCCAGGAGCTGAGGCTGTCGTACAGCTGCTGCCACTGCTGCTTGCCAAACGTGCGGTGTGTGCTGTGGCTGATTGGCAAAGGAGAGAAAGGCAAGAATGTTAAATTGACAAAAGGGCCGGCCAAGGACATGTCTTGCATCCTTGAGGACATAAAACACAGTGCTGTAGTAATAAAAGATATCTCATTGCTCTGCATAACGGCGCCTCAAATCACAGCCTTTTGGAGGCGACACAAACTGTTTATTTCCCTGTGAATTAAAAAAAATGATTTGATGGAAATTTATAAACAATGGCATTCCTTCTAGTTTCCATACAAGTGTCACATTTTTCTTCAGAACAGACAAGAACAAAGATAAGCTTCTGTTTGAGAGTTCACAGCAGCCTTGTCCAGACAGAGAGAGAAGCACTTATGGCATCCCAGACTGCCTGAGCCTGATTTAAGAAGGTCTACACTGATCCACATACTAATTCGTCAGCAGTCATTCATGCAGCCTGGAATTGGCCTGTTTTAAAGCAATTACATTTATCTGCTTTTATCGGTTCTTTTGCTCAAATTATGTGCTGACTATTGAATAAAAGTCTTCAATCAAATAAAAGAAAGCTATAAAACAAAAAACAGACAACCAAAAAAGCATAAAATAGGATAGAAGACAGTCTCTTGAATGTGAGCAAAAACTAATTTTAAAGATCACCATTTTCACATCGTTACACTTTTTATTTCCCCAAGAGTGCCAGTGACAAATTTGATTGGCATTGTGAGGGCAATTGTCGTCATCTTAAGCAAAACAGCTTAAGATGACCCCCCTCCCTCTCTCTCACTCTCGCTCTCTAGACACCTTCCCTTGGCACAGCTGGCAGTTTGCTTCACTGAGCCCAAAGAAAACATCACACCGCACACGTTGTTCCTCCAGCTGGAAAAGTATTTCAGTGCGCCAAACCTTACATTGTGAAGCGCGGGTATCGGAACATGTTCATTTGCCAGTCCAAATTGAGTATTTAGGGGCTGGATAGCCACCCGTTCCAATACTACATAAGCCTTCACTGCATCTCTAATTCATGCATTCATGACAGTGTGAATAAAGCACGCTCTCTCAGCTACTTACCTGACAACAACTTTTCGCTGTGTCTGGTCAATTTTGCAGTACACCATCTTGGTCCGAACGGCTGGAGAGAAAAAGCAGACAGGAAGGAACTGAGATGCTGATGTAACCACCGAGGTGAGTTTGTGTTCAGAGAGAATGCACTTGGGAGGTAAAATCAGAAGCAGCTAATCAGTCACAAAATACTACAATTGTGGGTCCTGAGCTTGTGGGAGGATGGCGATGACGAATTTCAAGGGATAGTTCATTCAAAACGTACAAAAGATATTTCCCCACCTCCTGTAGCACAATCTATCCATCCAGATAGTTTCAGTATGATTTGGTGTGGTTTCCAGTCTGTTGCAATTCCCCGTCTCCCGGCACCGCAGCACAATAGGGCTGGATGGGTATTGTTTTGTGGAGCTCAAATCGTCAAAAATTTACATGTGGAAAAACTCAACAGCAACAGCGCTTTCCAAAAACACTGGGACAAAAAACTTGATGATCTACAGCCTGGGAACTATCCCCTGCCGAAGAACACCGGCAAAATGTATCTATCCACCACCAACAAGCACAATCTCACTCAGACACATAGGGCTGTGGAGAATGGTGGGCATCATTGTCATTGTTTTTGGAAAAAGCTGTTCACATGTAAATTTTTGACAGTTTGAGCAACATAAAACAATAACTATCCAGCCCCATTTTACTGAGGTTCCGGGAGACGGGGAAAAAAATGCAAATCGTCCACACCCAAGGCGAATAGATGTGGATTATTTGAAATGACAGGACCAAAGGTATGAGTTGCATGTATTGTACGAACATGTGCAGTCATGATAGCAATTTTACTGGTTCATGACTGTATTTGTATCGCTACACTAACTACTGTGTGATATGGAGTTAGCGCAGCAGTACATAAATTACAACCAGGGGCACCAGTAAGTAGTGATTATGTTCCAGGGATTAGCCATATGCGGCTAACTATATGGCATGTCATCACCTGTGTAGCGTTATTTGTTGTTCTCTGTGTCCATGCATCAGTTCTAGCAGTTGCGCACACATCCTATTAAATGTCCCTACTAAGCGTCCCTAGTAAACATCCATGAGTGAGTGACCACAATTTGCAACGCAAGTTTGTGTGCCGTGAGAAAAACAGCAGCGGAATGGAACCTCGCCAAATCATGCAGAAACTATCTGGATGGACAGCTTGCACTAAGGGTTAAGTGGGAAAAATATCTTTGTATTGTGGGTGACCTGTCCATTTAAGGTCAAGCGTTTGTACCGTCGATGACGAAAGCCTCGACGTCATCGGCTCCGATCTGCAGCTCCTGCTGCATGGTGTCAAAGGAGATCTCCTTGAATTCCACCGCCATGCCCATGAATGTCAGCAGACGCATCTTGGCCATGTTTTGCTCGTGGGACAGGCCTGCAGAGCAACACACAGGGATCATTAAACACACAACAGACACGGTCAATTACACTTGACTCAGGGAGTTTCCCCTGTGTTAATTGCTTCTACATTCAGCAGCATGTGATCAGGGAATCTACTCATTAACACAAACACCACTCATACATGGTCTGTTTGGAGAGCCCATCCTACACGCTCGCGTAATTACACCTAAGCTTTCAGCAGTGTGAGACACACACTGCTGACACACACATTCCTGTGCTTTGTCAACAGAGCACACTGCATTAGCTTAATGTTTGTGTTTTAGGGCTTCACATGAGGAGAATAATAAAAAAATCTCCATCAACTATTGGAACTGCAAATTAGAAGACGCTGACGGCCAGATATATTCTGGTATTATTGCGCCAAGGTATTTGGGTATTATGCAGAATCCCTGGCCTAAGAATCTTCCATTATACTGAAATCCCCAGCATTTGGATCTCCATTTCCCTCTCTAAAGTTCTGAAATTCTTCCAAGCACTGTAAAAAAAAAAATTATGTTGGAAAAACTGTTATGCACCAGAATGGTTAGGATAAAAATTGCTATACCATTTGTTTAAAATGTCGGGGGAGCCAGTTGAACAGTAAAAATGTACCCCACACACATAGGCCCACACAGTATTGGCAGTATGTTTTAACTGTAAAAAATAAGACTGTTTTTTCACTACTCAAAAACTGCATGATTCTAGGTTAACTTTAATTGTTGGGGATGTGAACAGTCAATGAGGGAACATTCTGCACAGCTTGTAAATGTCAAGATATTTCAATTTAAAAAATCACTTGAGGGGGTGGCTTTTCTAGTATTAATCCATCTTATGCAGACCTAGAGAGTGAGAGTGAGAGAGAGGGAGAGAGAGTGTGTGTGTGTGTGTGTGTGTGTGTGTGTGTGTGTGTGGAGCATCCACGGAACTGATACTTCTAGTCAAAGCTACTCACCGAGGGAATCAATGAAGTCTTTGTTACTCTGGTAAAACTTTACATATGCCGCCAGCTTGGCACTCACAAAGATGGTTAATAGCTGGAAAAGAAGAGTGAGCAGAGGGAGAAACATTATATAGTCAAATCATCTTTGTACAGGTGGTTCTGAAAGTTGTTTGCATGATAATCAAATTCAGTTTCATTTTACAGCTGACAGACACATGGATGGTAAATCAGACTCAGAATCAGTCTCTTTCATGCATTTTTTTTGTTGCTCCTGTGGGCTTCTGGAATGTAATGAATCAATGAGAATACAGGGTAGGTGGATGGGGCAGGTTTATGTATATATAAATATATATACATACATACATACATACATACATACACACACACACACACACACACACACACACACACATATATATATATGTGGAGTCAGAATTGAGGTTAACTTAGGATCAGACCCTGATATGTACTGCAAACATGGAAATGGGAAAACTGATCCAATATTGGCACTTCTGGAACTTTTTAGGGCATCTCCAAAGTATTTTCTCTAATGAATTCCAAGTAAGCATTCTACACAGGAGAAATGGCATGAATCATCACAATTATCAGAGATTTTTTTTTTTTAAGTCTTTAAAATTAGAATCTAGATGCAACCACCAGAGTGCATTTAGAGCCAGAGCAACAGATGAAATGTAATTTATTTAAAATTTTTGCAAATAATTCAAAAGTTGCAAGCACAAAACCTTGAAAATCCCAGTATTCTCCCTATATATTTAACACTTATGTATGTGTTGCACCTGTTCTCACCAGTACATGAAGACTGCAATGTGTTGCCGTGATATTTACTGGGCACATCTTTCAGTACTCACGTCATGGATGAGTTCTCCCTCGAGGAAGCGAACAGGTTTCAGGGTCAGCAGGTGGTCAAACAGGAAGGTGTTGGGATCTTTCAGAGCCCGGACAATACATCTACAGAGAGATGCCAAAGCAGCATGTGTGAAACCAGAGTCAGTTTATGCAATTTGTCACAAATCCTCAGGCTGCATGACGAGCGATAAACAAGTGCTTCATGTTTACCTGTGGGCATCAACACGGGCTTGTGACGCGTTGTCTTCTGTGTAACTCCCCAGCAGCTCCACCATCACTTTTGCAGCAGCCTCACTGTCAAGTATTACACATACTGTTAGCAACTCTTGTAATGACATAAATGATTTACAATACAGATGCACCAAAAACCAGTTTTTCAGTGTTGATATGGATGCCACGCACAAAATTTAAGCATGAACCCATAAAAAAGACTGATCCCATCCATACTTTCAAAGACCGGTGTAGGCTTGGACCATTAGTTTGAGGTCATTTTCACACTATTTTAGAAATACTGGCTTCTGCTTCACCAAAAAAGGAGAAAACGTAGACAGTTTACTTTAATTTCAAACATGCTACTCAAGGCTCTCGGTGGCAGATATTAATCTTGGGTAAAATCATCATTACTGCGAATACATTTTAGACCCGCATTGGCACTGATACTGGCTGCATCTCTAATAAAATATTTGTCTCACAAATGCAGAGTCTGTATGTGTTTACCTTTTTTTGCAGTCAACCAGCGCCTCATATACCAGCCTCAAGAGTGTGTGCTTCTTCTCTGTGTTGAGGTTCCAGTCAACAATCCACTTGCGCACCTGATAAAGACACAGTTTATTTGAATTGCAGGAAAAAAAATGCAGCTTGATGCAACTTTTCCACCCAACTGCCTGAGCAGCCCTCATCAGCATTAAAAGTGAATGTGAATTTGAAAGTGTTTATAGTTTGTTTCTGGTTGACTTGGTGGGCAGACATACCTGGTCAAGGTCAGTGGGGATGAAGGCGATGGCATTACAGGTAGCTGCCACCTTGACGAGACTACAGAAGACAGTGTACCTCACTGGTGTGTTCTCATCCATGCCATGGAACAGGTTACTCAGCCTGGAAAATCAAAATGCACAAGAGATAACATTTTTTTAGTACAGAAATGGGAATTTTCAGAGTTCCAGGTTCTCTGGTCACATATAATTTGGGAACAGAAGATTACCAAGATACACTTGTACTTTTGTGTTCCTGCTAGCATCCTAGTATTATCTTCACAGGACAAATAGTCCCACTGCACTGCCTCTACATTAACAATGTCAAGCTTGTCTAATATCAAAAAACGGTCTACTGATTTACTTAGTTTCCGTTCATCCAGAATTTCTCCACTGCCACAGGTGAAAGCTGCTGCAGCAAGGGACTGATAGAAACAAAGAGACAGGACTCACAGTTGCATCCTGAGGGAGGGTCTTTCTCCTTCACGAAACTTAACCAGTTTCTCACACAGACTCTCAATGAGAGCCTCCTGCTTCTCTGTCTCCAGGATCAACAGCAGAGACACGATGCTGTTCATCACACTCTCCACGTCTGTAGGAAGGCAGAAAGAAGAGAGCGTTTCAGTGTCAGGTCTCAGGGGCCTTGGACATTAAGTTGTCTGTTTTGGTGTACATGGGTAGGAAACAGGTATGTTTTTCATCATCACCTTTGTCGTCATCCTTCAGGCAGACGTCACATGCCTCGATGATCTGAGCCAGATCCACATGAAGCCCACCTTCAGAGTTCTCCTCTGAGATGTCAGCTCCTTTGGATTTGATGTAGGCTCTGAGCTCTGAAGCCTATTAAGAGGACATTAATGATATTAATCAAAACACAATCGGTGCAATTGGATGACAGTACCATGAAAGCTGCTTTGGATTGCTTGTTATGCTTTTGGCTTCTCTGTTTATTTGGACGTTTAGCAAAGCAGCTAACTATCCGTTAGTTTAGAAGTTACCTCTGCTGAATATATGCTGAGCAGAAGTTAAAGGCTTAAACTCGCATAACATATAAAACTTGCTGCAAAACTTAGTGGTTGGAGGTGTCACAGCGTGCTTAAATAACAGCCATAATGTTTTCATTAGCATATTGTTGTAAGCATGTAACTGTCACAGCTGCTGAGCTCATCCTCTCACTGCCTGGAAGTTAGCATTTGCAGTCCAGCGAGCATGCTAACGTTAGCTAAGCTAGCTGGTTGGTTAGCCGTCAATTACATAAAGTCATCCACATGCGGAACTCAACTAAACCTGTTTTTAAAGACATGTGTCATACCTGGTCTTCCTCCGTAATATCGATAAATGCCGGGACGCTCATTTTTAGGTGATTTTCTGAGCCTAGATTCAATCCACGCTCTCACCACTGCCGAGACCAGCGGAAAAGAAAAGGAAAGAGTACCGGTGAAAGACTTGGACTTCCGGGTCGCGGTGTTAAAGCCACAGTAACCTGAACTTGGTTCAACCGGGGAACTTTGACAGAGTGTCACAACAGCAGTATACAGTAAAAACATCCAAATCCTTCTCCCACAGTATTACTTCTGAAATACTTTAAGGTATGTGTCATTATCACCAGTGTGAATAAGAACTATAGGAAGGCTATAGAAAATTTCCATTTGTCTTAAAGAAACCCTGCCGTGGCCAGATGGCTTTAACTTGAAAAAGCACTCAAATCTTTTAGTGAATTAAAATGGCAAAATACTTCAGTGAAAGTTGCATTTCTGTATTCAAAATTTTACTTGATTAAAATGAAATACTTATCGACATTAAAATAAACTTAAGGATGAAAGTAAAATGAAGAAGAATGGCTCCTTCCAAAGTGCTAATGTATTGGCTGGTCTCAACTCTAACAATGCATCATATTTTATGTTTTGGAAAAGCTTATACACAGAATCTAGCAATAAAATAAATGTAGTGCAATAAAAAGTACCTTCGAAATTTAGTGCAGTAAATGCCTATAGTCGTTCAATGGAAATACTCTAGTAAAGTGTCCGCACCTCAAAATCGTGCAGTGCTTGAGTACGTGCACTTAGTTACTTTCCATCTCTGTGCAGCACCCTCAGGGGTCAGACCGCCTTCTACATTTTATGAGTCAACAATGCTTCCACCACCGTGTCCCATTCTTTCACCCTTTCTTATCCAGCTATCACTCTCCTCTCTGGTAGATTATCCCTGGATGTCTTGGATGAGAGTTACAGGCGTGAAGGTGATCCCCAGGAGAGGTTATCTGATTGAGTTACAGTCCATCTGTGAGGACCACCACGGCAGGCCTCTGACTTCTCCAAACCGGAAACCATGTTAGTAACAGAGAGGAACACACTTCCACAGTGCTCCCACTGACCCATAGGTGCATTCCTCAGGCCTCGAATGGGTTTCTGCATATTGTTACTGTGGCAGGTCACTTGGTGATTGAGGTGGGTGAGGTTAAGAGGGTAAGTGGAGCTCCAGCTCACCCTAAGACCTTGGACTCAGGTTACTAACATTGAGGTGTCAGGCAGGCTTGTATTCCAGGGTGAAGTGTCCCCAGTTTCCATAATAATCTGTGTGTTTCTGGAGATCCGTACACTAAGAAGCAGGCATCAGTGTTGTCATAATTCCTTGAAAGCTTGCTTGCAGTATATTTCACACAACCGTTACAGTTAAAGGGAACTTGACTGTTGTACTAGTATGTTCAGCAGGACACATTTCCTAAAATAGTGTGCTGAGGGGAAATAGCTGGTGCAGTGTTTCACCATAGTGTTCGTATGATGCGTCATTCTATTCGGAAGGCAAGTGCCTGGTACCAAATCCCACCCTCGCTCTCTCCCTGCCCTCGTACGCTGTCATGGCAAAGAATTTATGGCTGCTTCTCCACAAATGTGCTTGTGTAACTCTGAGGCTTTCATTAGCTGATTAACAGCTGTTGTCAAGTGCCTGGTGTATTTCACGTCCAGAATAAGAGTTTTTGGAGGCTTTGAAGCTCCAGGTGCACAAGAGACATTGTTTTTGTCTTCTTTAAAAGGTCTTAAAAATGCCAGGGTTGTGATATGATGCTTAGTAGCCTATATAATATTCATGGCAGGATGTCCTGGAAATAATGTGGTTAGGGTATGAGCTGCTGAGGGAATCTTGGACCAAAATAAACTTTTTAATTCCATTGAGACTGTACCTGGTACAAGTATTAGCCTATAAGCAGGTTTTAGTCTGTTTTATATCATTCTAAGACTGGTCTTTGCCTGAAATGTAGTCTTCACATGAGCCATATACGCAGGTATCTGGCAGCAGACATCATCCATGGATGTTTACAATAACTTGCACTGATAGGGTGTTACTAGGCGGTGTAGCCTACGTGCGCAGAGCTCAGCGGAAAAGCATTGGTCATTCGCCTCGTCAGGCAGTCTGATTCTTCAGCTCATGAGTTCACTCCAGATTGTGCATTCATTGCAAATGTCATGACAGGCTGTTACTGAATACTTGATGTTTCATATCAGTTCCAGTTTTGAAGGCTAGGTTCCTCTGCAGTTAGATTTTATCTTCAACCTATGCTGCTACAACATCAGACATGATTCCACAACATAATAAATATTTTGCTGTTGTCATGTAAAAATGTCATAACAAATTTTGGTGATTATGGTTTACGCACTATGGTTTTAGTGCAATCCTTTCTGTAATCCTTCCAAGAGCCTCGGTCTTATGAAACCCTTTGGATAAAGTCAAAAATTCATGGGGGTTCACACCCAACAGCGACGGAATGTGTCTATGACTTGGTATATAGGCATACAGTATACATATATGTGTGTGTGTGTGTGTGTGTGTGTGTGTCCTTCAGTCCATAATGCAAGTTTGTCCAGTAATAATTAGGCCATTGGCTACCGCAATTGTCCAAACATGGATAATATCCGTCTGTGTTTGTTTGTGGGTACAAACTATTAATGGAGTCAATATACACTGACCCCATCCATCTGTGTTTGATTGAGAATGGTAGCTGCGGGGTGCTGCTAAACTGTTGGCAAATTGCCTCCTCAGCCTGCTCAAAGATAAATGGTTGTGTGTTGAGTTAGTTGAGCCCAGGTGTCTGCTTGCTTCCTCCCTGTCAGGCAGCCAAGTGGTGAGTATCCATGTAAATTAATCTCATGGTCATCATCCAACATGGCTGCCTACCATCCACCCACTAATTGTCTGGTTCCCACAGTTCTCCCCACCTCCACAACCTCAGAAAAATCCCCGTGCTCAGGCTCATCTATCAGCCAGTGACCTTGTCAGGATGCAGTGCATGAGTAACTTCACTAGCTAGAGTGAATAGCTTGTTAATTACTTATACGCTGATCCGAACACTATTGTTTGTTTTTTACCTCTTCCCAGGGGCTGGAACTGTAGCGAGGATGTAAGCTGATGGTTTTTGATTTGTTGTTTAAGTGCCATTTAGACATCACAGAATTGTAAATAAATCCCCCCTGTCTACCCAACAATAGAAACACATAAGGAAAGCAAGGATAACTAACCTGAACAACACCAAAGGTCACACCCTGTAAAA
>OMLF01050920.1:2324-14341 GCA_900302615.1 Holocentrus rufus
GTTTGCTGCAGGAGCTAGGAGTCCCCCCCCCCCCTCGCCTCTTCCCTCCTCTGCCGCTCCGTGGCTGGCTGGCTGGCTGGCTGGCTGGCATACAGTGCGCTCATTGTCATCTTGTTCTCTCCTGGCGCTCTGCAACACTGACTGACTGCTCTACTATCTAGAGAGAGAGAGAGAGAGGGATGAAAGAGGGTGACTGTCCTACTAGCACTCACCGAGACTGAATGAGTGTCCTCTGCTAGCTCTACAACAGAGACAGACTGCAGCATGCACTGCAGATCCACTCGCAGGGGCAGAGAGGGAGGCTTACAGAGTGACTGTCTGCATCTTTCACAATGCTGCCATATAAAGCCGAGGACAGAGACAGAGAGAGAGAGAGAGAGAGAGTGAGGCAAAAGAGGCTCTGGCTGCCAGAGGTGCACTGATCGTATCTGTCGTAGGGGGATTGGCGTCGATCCCGTTCCCAAGCACCCAGAATGGCAAATGTAGCTCTCCCCATATTTAAATGATGCGATCGTTGGCGCAATAAACAAAAAATCTGGTGGGCGGAAGCGTGTCTGCTGCCGTGTGAAGATGTTGACATGCTGCTGTTTGTGAAGTTTCTTGGCAGAGACCCTGTTGTTGTTCAGAAGAGGAGACTTTGCCATACAGGCTAAATGTCATCATTTGGAGTGTTTCCCACAGCTTATTTTAGTAATCGCTTTAAATAATGATAGATTTGACTTTTTTCAGCTGTCTGTTCATATATGTCTAAATAGCCTATATGTTGGTTGTATTACTCGTGACATTTTATTATTTTACATCTCAGTAACTTTAATTTAGTGGAACAAGTGCAATGTGCAGCTCATGACAAATAGGTTATCTTCTCATCTAGGGGTGTAACCACTGATTATAAATTCTGCCAATTCAACTGCATGAAATGTGCTGAAAGAAATAAATAGACTTTGACCTGAATCGATATTAAATCAAAGTGAAATGCTTTGAACACTTTCATTCACACTTCTTAAAAAAACAATGTTGTGGTGATCTAACACTATAAATAATAGTAGTAATTCTTTTGTATGATTTTTTTTTCACATTTCTGAAGAAAAAGGATAGTCTTAAATTAGTCCATGTGTCTATTTAATCAATACAAAATTTGGGCAAAAAGTACTGAATCAAATTGTAAACTCAAGCATCAAATTGAGTTCCTCGAAAAAAGTAAAATTATTCTTGAATTGAATATATTTTGTAGACCGATTCAAACTAGGGCTGCTGGATTATAGCAAAAATCCTAATCACGATTATTGTGATTGACATTGAGATCACGATTATTAAACATGATTACATTTTATTTTATTGACTCAAAACCAAAGTGTTTCCACACGATTTTGTTCGTTTTTACCTTTTTTTTCTTGTTTTCACGATCACGAAAAGTCAAAATCATAATTGAAATTGAAACTCGATTAATCGCCCAGCCCTATTTCAAACTTGACCTCGCCATACAGACGGTTAATGTATGCACCTCTCTTGGCAAATGTTTGTCCGACACCGCTCACTTGTTCTGCCTGAGAAGTTTCAGAAGATGAAACGGAAATGACATTTCATTAATTCCTCTCTCTTTCTCTGTCTGCAGGCATTCAAAGAGATGCTGTATTCTGCACAGGACCAGGCCCCATCTATCGAAGGTAAATACTGCACGCACACACACACACACACACACACATGCGCGCGCGCACGCTGGTCAGGTCTATTATTAGCCAGCTGATGACCTCTCAGCATCTATCAACAAACACAGAATCATTAGGGGAACAAAGTCAATCAGCTGGTTTAAATAGAGAGTTGGAAAGAGAGGCAAGTAGGGACAGAAAGACACAGATGTAAATTAATTTAAGAGAAAAATTAAAACAGGTCGTTCTCATCATATCACTTTGTTTTATATCTTTTTGTAACTGCAGCCTGCAAGATATTTAGCACTTAATTACAAATCATCAGAGGGAGCTGCTTGTCCTGGAGATTGATGTACAATAGCAATTAGTAAAAAATACTAGTATAAAATAGTATAGAAGAAAAAAATACAGGGCAGAACCTAATAGTCTGAACTATTTGGATACCCTACATTTTGTTTTTCTGTTTTTCAGACCCATACTAATTATCATTTGCCGGTTGTGGTTAAATTGGGAGATTGTTGTCATTCTTCTAAATCCATCTGTCTTCCTGCTCCAAAACCCATCATTACTTTCCTGTTAAACAGTTTTGTTTTTTTTTTTTGTTGTTGTTTTGCCAAGATTCGGCGGTATTATGATCGATCGACTACTGCTACAGCCTTATATCTAAATGTCTGTCACCTGTTCAGGCTGATTGTAACAGATGATGGTAGTGTTTATCTTATTGTAGTTTTAATGGGAGGTGGCCGGTTTCATTTAGGGGTTGTCGTTGTTAGAGGTGTGGCAGAGAACTGGTTAGATGCTGTCCATTTTAATAATGTATACAACTAAATGCAAATAGCCCAGTTCTTAAAGAAACAGAAGTATAAAGGTTGGGAGGTTAGTCAGATGTGCAGACTAATCTTCAAGATGGTCTGAAGGACTGAAGACAAAAATATAAAGGTACCTAAGAATCACACACAGACCAGGTCTGAGGAAGGGATAGTCAGTGAAAAATGGTATTTGCGTAATGTTGTCTTAAGTAATCATGTTTTATCTGTTGCCCTGAAAAAAATACACCATTCACTAGCATCAGGCAGAATAGGATCTGTGGGCAAAATTTGTGCCACCACAAAATTGACCTCAAAAGCAGGAGTGACTCTGAGAACATCTTTTTGAACAATCTTTATTTATGAACAGGGTGTCCGTGAATTGTTAAAAATTCTTGAAATAGAGGACCTTAACTTTATTGTTTTTTTAAATGTCTTGAATCCAATTTTTAGGTGTCTGATTAGATTTTGTTTTTGTTTCACCATATAATGACAGGTTTCATTTATATTTTGACAACTTTCATTAGCTATGTTCAGTCAGAAATAGGAAGATTTTCTTTTTTTTCCTCTATATTTTTTTTTTTTTTTTTTTTACTTTTTTAAAAATCCCATCCATAATCTGCTGTGCATGTTCAGTTTTGGCACGTGGCCCTCATCTTACATGGAGTACAAGTCCTATGGCAGGTTAACAGCCTTTAGGTCTGTTTGTGCGAAGGTTAGGAAATGACAGGTACATGTGATATTATGGGTTCAAATCTGACTTCTGACTTGTTGCAAACTTGACTTAAAAATAAATTAAAACTAGTCTGTAACAAGAATTATAAGGCAATTATGAGGTGATTTTACACATAATTAACTTGTACATCTGCCTCTGCCTATAGATCTGGTTCATGTGTTGTGCAGTATGTGTTTTGTGATAAGAGGTGAGCCCTCTGACCCACACACACATACACACACACACACAGTAAGAGATAGGGAGAGCTGTCAGTATTCAGTTTGCCAGCTGAACTAGTCAGGCAGGTGTTATCCTGTAAATCGTGTTCACTTTTAGTCAGTCAACCTCAGTCCCAGTGTGAAGCTTCAGCTGACGTAAAAACGCAAAAACCACCAAAACTGGAGTGAAAAGGCTTTTACATGGCAGCAGTGAGAAGCAGAGTACTGGAATGTCGGTGACGTATCAGGTGGTGGCAATGCTGAAATGCTTCAAACCTGCTTCATACTCAGATAAATCCAAAATCTCTATACAGCAGCAACACACATGCATGAATGCATCCCGGCTTAAACTCTGCAGATGTTGCAAGGGAGCTGCATCCCAGTGTGAGGCTTTGTTTTGGCAGCGCCAGTTTAGAACAGTCAGTGTCACTAAGCATCCTTCAGCGAGTTGACATGACATGAAAAAGTGGGCCATCTATAAAGACTGAGGTAAGCTGTGGGAATTCATGGGTCCTGATGGGGGGTCAGCAGGAACTCATCCACCTCCGCTAACCACGGAAAAACACTGAGCACCGATCCTGCAGGCACAGCAGAATGAGGGCTCGTGGATCTGGGTTGATTTCTACCATACACCTGTTAGTGTTTAACCAAGTGGACAATATACCAAAGTGGACAGTTAAAGGAATACTCCAACATTTTGGGCAAAGTACCCTTTTTACCCAGACTCAGACAAGATGTTCGATAATATTTTCACCTCTGTATGGCCACTGGTTCGGTTCCTATGGGCGCATTTCATGTTAGCTTAGCATAAAGTCATTAGCCAAGCTCCATCAAAGTGAAAAAATAAGCCTTACAGCAACTCTGAAGCTGTCTAATTTACACAGTGTATCACGTGTATTTGGTATACATGTCTTGGAACATGTCAAGGAACTGTAACTGCTCAACACGTTCAGCAGTTACAGTTCGTACCATCTAACTTCTCTTAAAATGGCTCTCGTTTTTTAAATGAAATTCCAAGGCGTGTATTTCAAATACTGGATACATCATGTAAATAATACAGCTTCAGAGTTACTGAAAGGTTTATTTTTTCATTTTGAGAGAGCAAGGGTAATGACTTGTAGACTTCAAGTCTTTATGCTCAGCGAACATAAAATGCTACCCTTTGGAGCAGAACCAGTGGATGTACAGAGGTGAAAATGGTATGGAAAAAAGGGTATTTTGCCCAAAACATTCGAATATTCCTTTAATCCTAATACTAGTAAGTACTAATACTGTGTTTTATTTTATTTCTCTCATTGCTGTGGTGTGTCTCACACTTTGACGTTTTTTTTCTTGGATTTTCTGTTAATGAAGTTATCACTATCATTGCTCATGCTAACTCCCCAGCTCTTGTCTTATGGATTATAAGCAAACTGTTTAGGAAAACAAATGAGCTCTGTGAACTGGCTATCGTTTGGATGACCTTTGCATTGTATCAATCAAAATTAAAAAGAGAAACATTTGAGGAAGACCAGTTACACATTGCCATCATTTTTTTTTACTGTTGTTGTTTTCCAGACTGTTAAATTAGCAGCCTGTAATGGTAATTACTTCCCCTTCCGAAGCATTATTTCATTGTTGCCTGTGAGGCTCAGATGTAAAGTTTCTATTTTTCTCTCCTTAACAACTACCCTTTGTGACCTATGAAACAATTAACCATCTAAAAGCATCATTACTCACTATAAACAGCATTGTATTTGTCCTGTGACTTGGGTTATTTTTGATCTGTTGTGACTGATAAAAAGGAGTCATTTGCTTTATGGCATTTAAAATTGAGAGCAGTGATTGAAGGTCAAGGGTTTAGGTCAAGGTACTGGCTAGGGATGTCCCGATCACACTTTTTTGCCCCTGAGTCCGAGTGCTTTGATTTTGAATATTTGCCGATTCCGAGTCCCGATCCGATACTTTGGCAAATATTAAAATATTTCCAAACGGCAGACATTTGAGACACTTGTCTTGTCAGTTTTTCTTAGCCCAACACCTGTGACCAGCTCACGGCTCAGCTCACTGCCACTGACGCATGAAGGCACACCCACTCATAGAAATACACAGTGCTAGAAGCTTCGTTGGCTACTCCATGACATTGAATATGTGGCATAGGACTGACGCGACTAGCTCTAGTCTGTATATTTCTATGCACCCACTCTCCGCATATGTGTAGCGTTGACAACATGGACGTGACATTATGTAACATTACATTAATAGGCCTACATCAGTGATCCGGATCTTTTCCACCCGATTCCGATCCTTTGAAAATTACGTGATCGGGCCCAATTTCCGATCATAGTATCGGATCAAGGACCTCCCTAGTACAGGCTGTATTTAAAGTTGCAATTCTCACAAACACACCATATGTACTTCAGTTCCATTATCCACCATGATTATTTGACTAGGATATGACTGTCCTCGGACTTCCTACAATCAGACTGTGTGACTGTCACATAATGAGCTGTGGTAGGTCCTATATTGACAGATGGACTGAGTGACTTGGAGGGCAGGGCAGCCACTGTGATGAAGTAGTTATTTAATCACAGGGCGTTTCCCTCGCCTGATCATCATATTGTTCCTGTAAACAGCAGTCAACACAATATGAGCCCTATTCATTAAATTCTATTTTTAGTGCTCTTATGATGTTTTCTACTTTGCTAGCAATCACGCTGCTGGCTGTGGCTTTCATTAAATTATATACATTACATAAATGACTTCACAGGTTAAATAGCAAACATTGCTCATTTGATTACATAGACCTGTACTTTGTTAACAGATACCTTCTCTCTTGGCTTAGCATTGCTGCATCATGCCTTAATAAAACAGTAAATATTGTGCACATTTGAATCGGGGTGGCTGGATAGTACACATTAGAAAAGCAGGCTTGTGACCAGATGATTGCTGGTTCTGAATCCCCCATCTGGGAACATCTGGGCAGCGGCGGCAAAGTGAAGTGAGTAACCGGTGTCCTCGAACAAGGCACTTAATCCCCAGCTAGTCCAATAGAGTTGCTCAGTGACTAACAACCTGAAGTTAGAGTGGGAAGATAATGTGGGTGTAAATGTGTTAAAAGGATACTACCATTCATTCTTGTACAGTGTGAAAAGCAGCCTCCACAGAGCGAGATAATCCATCACAGAAAACATGAAGCCTTCATTTCCCTTGGTCAGACTTTTATGTTTTATCATCAAACTACCACACTTTGTCATTTCATTGTGCCGAGTTCAGTGGTTTCATATAGGTAGTGAACAGGTTAAGCCATCATATCTTGATCTTAAGTTTCAATTTGTCACACTGCACCAAAAGACTTCCTGCCAGTGACCACACACTAGAATTTCATTTGGACAAACACAGTGAATCTGCAGCATCTCAACTAGTGGGTATGCATGCTTTTTTTTTGTTGCGTCTCCAAGATGTGATTGTTTTGGGTTTTTTTTTTTTTACATAGACATTTTTCCCAGTGTGGCTTAGATCCTATGAATGTGACAGTGACCCTGAAACCCTGAATGAATTGAATGTGACCCTGAAACTGTTTATGTGGACCTGAGACTGTGGTCAGAACATTTTCAAGCATGTGCTATGCCTTAAAGGTCCAGCACCACTGTAACATTTTTTTTGTCACACCAGTTGAGGAGATTCACAGGCAGCCCGTTATGACAGCTGGATGTTTCCCTTTGGTTACGGCCACAAAAGATAAGATTCACTGAAGCATAGCATTGTTTGTGTCTGCACTTGTCTGTACGATAAAACACTGTGTATTTTAATCATTCAGGTTTTTTGCATGTTAATGCCCTTTATGGTCATTTTATTAAAAGGCTGCTCTGTACAATTATTGACTGACAGATAGACAAGGCAGCTTCTGGTGTGTAAGCACGCGACACACCAGAAACCCAAAGAGCTTCCTGCAAAATCTGTCTGGAAAGGAAGCCTTTTGAAGTCGGCACACACCAAGCCAACTTCAAAGAGCTAGTGCTGACCAAGGCAGACGGTCAAATCACTTTGAGTCGCCTCACATCTCCTGCTAAAAGCTATCTATGAACGCATCGCCTAGACAACAGCTGATTGTTGCACTTTCTGTGCCTGCAAGAGAGGAAATAATTCTCCTTACCTGGAGGGGGCAGCTGTTTCAAAGTCAATCGGAGGCCTCGGGATTGCAGAGAGATACAGATCAAACTAGCACCAGCCATTTTTTCGCACCACTCTGAATCTGTTCAATTGTTTTTTTACATGAATCAGAAATATGTCTGAGAAGCTGCAGGTGCCACCTAGGTTATCAGCCTGAAGGCCTTTTGCTTGTGGAAGGAAGTGTGTTTATACAGCTAGCTCTCTCTGGTTAGCTAGCTTGCAAGCTTGTTAGCACACTGTCAGCACAGCTGAATTTCCGTTTCTGTTCTCGTGCCCTGATTTGCTCAGGCTGAACTGCCAATCAGAACACAATCTCACCATCTGATGGCCTCCGCGGGCGATTCAACATGCTGAATCAACCTGGAGGCCCCCGAGGAGAGCCGAAAAGGTCTGAAGGTGTGGGACACCCAGTACCAAACACAGATGATCATTGGCTGCAGAAGGGCCAACGAGGGCTGATGGACGACTGTGGACTTGTGCCAGGGGTTTCTACATGGTGGGAGTAGCATTTTAACACTGGTGAATCATCACTGCAGACAAACAGAACCACTGCAAAGACGCTTAGCCACCTCTACCAGCTTCTAAACTGCTTTCTACATTGTGTGTCTCTGGGTCGGATTTTGCAGGAAATCTCCTGAATTGCTTTATGGCAGAAAAGAAAATTGCTTGAAAACAGGGAGAGGGCCCTGTTCTTTCACTCCATAGAAAGCTAAAGCTTTCAGAGTTTCTAGCAGATGGTGGAAGGAGTGATAGGCTGGCGGAAAAATTACTTCCAACACGTTGATTCTCTTCAGTAAAGCCAAAGATGTCAGGGAGAGGGACAGAAGCAGTATCCTCTGTGATTCACAGGCTGTTCTGTTCTGATTTTCCAACCAAGAAAAAGCACTGTTGAGAGTCACTCACTGACTGACTGACTGTCATTTTGTTCCATTTTTCCTCATTTATCTATTCAAGACTCACTTTATTCTGAGAGTCCCTCCATGACTCATCTTTCATTCAGAAGTACATCCGAAGACAAAGACAAAGTGTCTGGAGAATGTTCAATTGTACATACAATGTCCTGCAAGTGTCCCACAAAGGCATCGTTTCTCTCAGAGTTCAGCTTTTCAGGAATTGAGCAAAACAGTGAATTTCTTTACATTATCAGTGGTATGGCTTGCTCCCAGAGCCATGAAGTAATATCTGCACGCAGGAGACACTTATTACAACACCAGCAAAAATTATGAAACTGGACTTACGAGCTTCTTGTAGGATCCTGGCAATATTATACTGTGCTTGTACAAGAGAATATGAATATGTGGCAGCTTGTACTCAACACCTCAGATTTCACTGTAACCTTTTTACAATACGCTGTTGAGCTTTTAGTGTTTATTTCACCGTGTTTAGATATGGATTGATAGATTTGGTTCCCGCTCAGCTTCTACCCATATATTTGAAGCCCTTCTAATATTGAAGTCTTTTTAGCAGGGACCAGCTTGCTTTCGTCAGTCAAAATCATCTGTGATGTGATGTGGTACCTCACTCCTACATGATATACAGATTGATTCAGAGTATGTAGCAGATGAAAGCAACTTAAAGCATTGGACAATGAACGGGCAAAGTCTTACAAAAGCTTAGGTATTGTAGTTTGACATGGAAGTGGAGGCTTGTTATATCAATCCAACTAACCATCTATCATTCCACTGATCCCTCTTTCTCAGCTTCTTCCATGGCCTCCCAGATAATCTTTCTCTTTTGTTCACTCTCTCTCTCTCGCTCTCTCTCTCTCTCACTCTCTCTCTCTCTCTCTCTCTCTCTCTCTCTCTTTATTATCTTTATACCCAAGGAGTGAGATGCCTTGTTTTAAAAGTACACTATGTAAAATTGCATTGGAGTGAGGACACTTTAGACTTGACTGACAAAAAAATGTGCATCAAGCATGAAATTTGATGATTGAGTCTACATGGTTCTAATCATCAGCCTGATGCACTGATTAGTTTACGTGCTTGTTGCATGTTTTTTTGTCGTAGGTCACTACAACAAAGCTACAGCGACACATCAACACAGAAGTAAAAATTGGCCTTTAACTGTCCATTTGTGCCCTAACATGCTCTGGTGTGCCAATACAATAGCTATTATCACAGCCAGTAACGGCATTTATAGTCCAGAAAAGTCCCTGCATTTCTTTTAGAGTACCATTAGTTATTCTGTTTTGGTTCTTTCAAGCATGTATAGCGTTGTTAATGTCTTTTTTGGCCATATCCCAGTTCAGACTGGCAGCGATAAGACTCGACAGTGATTTGTTTGACAGTTCAGTTATTTTTCTCGTTCCTGAAAGTAAAAATACATTGACACTGTAGTAGTGTAGAGCTGAAAATGCTAACTTGTAATGAAAGAGTTACTGGTTTGAATCTGCTGAGTGAACAACTGCGCCCCCCCCCTCCCAACACACACACCTCCCCATTGAGGTACCCTTGAGCAAGGCACCAAAATCCTCTCAGTATCAGAAAACAACTGCTGTACTGGGCCGCTTCCAAATGTGAATGTGTGTAACTGCCGGAGTTTGAAGCAGGGTGTTCCTGAAAAATAGCCCAAAAACATCAATTGTCAGATGAAAAGTATAGCCCATTACTGACACACAGACATGTCATAATGATAATAATGATAATAATCATGATGACATGAGCGGAGACACAGGGAGAAAAGAGCAGAATAAGGCCAAAAAGGGATAAGGAGATTACTGGGAGTCGGTGACTGTGGTCTCTGTTTGTGTGTTTGCGCATTGGTGTGTGCGTGTGTTTGTGTGTGGCCGGGACACTCCAATTTAGGTAATTTGGTGTCTTGTCTAAAAGCAGCCAGTCTGAAACACCCTGAATCACTGAGTCTGCAGAGACTGACTCAAAACCACCTGCACGGTCTGCGGTTGGTTTGGTTGTGTCGCGTGCTTCTGTTCTCAGCCAAGAAGAGAAACACACACGTGACGGTGGTCACCAGTTGGTGGCTGTTTATTGGGACCAAACTGCGGAGCCCCAGTTTGATATAGAGCAACACATTAGCGTGATATCCCGCCTCAAACCTAATATACACTTGATTTATCTTAACTTAAACTAAGTCCTGTTTCTACATGGAAGGGGTGGTATCAGGTTTTCACTGTACAATTTACTTTTTTTTTTTTTACATAAAAAAATTCACCCAGTGAATAAAAGTATTCACCCAGGTATTTCATTCTTGTCAGGGTGGAAAAGCCTGACAAAAGAAATTTTAGCCCAGACTTTTTTGAGTTTGTAGCTCTTTATGGCAGGATGACCCACCACACCTGTTCAGTGTCAGGGAAACTGAGATGTATTACTGCCCTGAAATGAAATGAAGTCATTTAGAGGAAATTTATGATTGAAAAATTCAATGAACAAATGAAATGAAAAAATGAATAACTTCATTTTCAAGGAGAAACCTCCGCCATATCAGAAATGGATGACATATCCAGTATTTAATAATAATAATAATTTTAGCTAGGGGTATCCAGGGCACAACATGAAAGAGCCCCTTCCTCTCCCAACTCCCAACCCGGATTACACACTAGGCCACGGTCATCGGAGAATTAATGGAATTTTTATTTACAAGAATGAGTTAAATGTACAATGAAAATAAAAGAACAAATTAGGATCGACAACTATCAGGCTTTGAGGTGGACCCAGGCCCAAAACAACAAACAAAAACAATCTAACCAGTTTAAGGAAATAGCCTACCAAAAGAAAAGAAACCAAAAAATATACAATAACTTCCCTCCCTAACTAAACAAACCAGGAGAAACAACCAAAACGAAAAAGGCAGTCCACCTCTACTTCTGTCAGCCTACAGACAGCTCTGAATCTCAGTTTTCCACTCTAGCACAAACGGGAGGACAGCGGCAAGTTGGGAGTTGGAGTCGGAAGGCGAAGCTCTCTTCCATAGGTCGCTCCCCCATTTGTAGACAGATATGGCCCTTTTCCACTAGTACCTACTCAGCTCGACTCAGCGCGACTCGGCTCGACTCAGCTCGGTTTGAGAGCGTTTCCATTAGGTGCTAGTACCTGCTAGCACGTCCCATTTTGGGACCTACTCAGCCGGGGTTCCAAGCGAGCTGAGTCGAGCCGAAAATGTGACGTAAACGCCGTGCAAGCCACTGATTGGACAGCGAGCGACGACACATTTAGCGCCACTCCTTCACGAAAACACACCCGGAATTTTTAAAAGGACTGGCCACAGCGATCGTGCTTATTTATCAACACTGAAGTTGTAAGCAACACACAGTTATGGCAAGCAAACCTGTCGCCTGGACAAACGAGGAGGTGGAGACGTTTTTGTGTTTGGTGGCGGACGAGAGAATTCAGAGGGAGCTGGACGGTGCTAACAGAAATGAAAAGGTTTATCAGGACGCCTTGCCTATGACGACTCCACAGGACTCCGCCCACAATGAGGTGATACGCACTTGTAGTGGAAAACCAACCAAACCGTGTCGAGG
>OMLF01050921.1:0-14884 GCA_900302615.1 Holocentrus rufus
CTGGACAAGATGACCATCGGAGAGAGATCAGCCATCACCAAGAGACCGGCGGACCAACCGGAGAAGTCAAGCTCATCCTCCAAGGATAGAGGAGGAGGAGGAGGAGGAGGAGGAGGAGGAGAGGGGTCTGACAGAGCCGCTAAACCTGACAGGTCTGCTACGTCTGCCTCACCACTGTTTTTCCAACCAACATTCACAGCTGTAATAGCTAAATGATATGCCAGATAAGTTACCTGTAAGTGCAGTCATCAATATATGTAATTATTTTCCTCCCTCTCCCAGGGGCGTGTCGAGGGACAGAGCAGAGAGGAGCACGTCCTCAGGAGAGAAGCCAGCTGCTGCTCACAGAGAGGGTAATTGGATTGGCTGTATGTGTGCACGCGCCTGTGAAGAGAAGATAACTCTAATTTTGCCTCGCGCAATCTAATTTAATGAACATTGATTAAACCAGCCTTTCCTTCTCTCCCTCAGCGGTGAAAGACAGCAAGGACTCCGCCACGAGGAGCAAGCCCAGGATCAGCCGCAAGGCAGTGGCTCGCCACCCCCCGAGTTCCACCAGGTGAGTCTGAAAGTAGCACCCGACTTTCTGGCACATATGGGTGGGTTAGATTATGTCAGCGCTGGGGAAACAGAACCAATTTACCAGACACACTGTTGTGTGGAAATTAAGCTACCAAAAAAAATTCCCCCAAAACAAACATGAAAGTTCACAGAATATGAGACTTCAACTCCCACACATTCAAATCACCCGGCTCCTCTGATCGGGTGTGTCTGCAGTCCACTTTCGTTGTGAGTTGAAACACCTGCTAGAAGTGCTATGAAGCAGAAACCTAACATTAGCTTATACTACCGCCTGTGGTAACCATGTGAAAGGTGTAAAGTAAAAGATATGACTGCATAAACAAGGAATTTAGACTCTAAATGCAGGAAAAATATACAACAGAACTACTTTCAGTACGAGATGTGAGATTGTTTAAGTTTGTCACGTTGTTATCAGCAGTGGTAACAACGTGACCAGGCTCACTATCCCTGAGAAATATAGAGGAGCATGTGAGGGCAGCCTGGTCCAGACCATCTCTATATCTGAATTCGCCTCTCAGGTGAAACACATCAGTCTTTTGTCAGTCTTTTGTGTATCCACAGTCTGTCCCCAATCCTTTTCCTTGTGCTTTTGTAAAAAGATTTTTTTCTGACTTCAAATCTGTTTGGTCGGTTACCCAAATAAATCCTCCTTCTGTTGGCAGAGGTTCTGGCAGCTCCATCTCCTGTTATGTAATTTTCCTTTTATCCAACAGATGCAGCGGCAGGTTCAACAAAAACTTTCAGACCCTGTCGATGGAAGGTTTGCTCCATCATTATTTTGAACATGTGTGTGTCGTTGTGTTGCAGCAGCAGGTCCACTGAAGAGACCAGGCGAGACTCGGAACAAGACCAGAGGGCCGCAGCCTCTAAACCCGCAGACCAGCCTCCTTGTAGCCCGGTGAACAGCCGTGGCCGCAGCCCCAGCGCCAGCCCGGCGCCCAGCCCGCACAGGGAGGAGACGCTGATTCAGCCCCCGCCGCGCTCCAAGTGGGAGAGAGAAGACGAAGAAGAGGGGCAGGAGAACGGACTGGGCGCCCCCAAGGAGAAGGAGCCTTCACCGTTGCCACCCAGGGGCCGAGGCAGGGAGGGGCCGTCCGAAGCACCCAAACCTGTCAAGAGCGAAGGGCGAGATGGAGTGAAGGGGGAGAAGAGAGGAGTCGTGAGGGAGGAGAAGAAAGGGAGAGGAGCGAGGGAGGAGAGTAAAGGAGTCAGGGTGGCACAGGCAGATTCTGCCAAATCGACCAAGACTAAGACGGTGAAGGAGGAGGCGAGAGGAGTAAGAGAAGAAGGGCGAGTCTCAGCGAGAGAGGAGGGACGAGGAGGAGGAGGAGGGAGGGAGGAAAGCAGCAGCAGAGGAGGAGGAAGAGAGGAAGGGCGAGGAGTGATGGGGAAGGAGGAGAGAGGCGGAGGAGGAAGAGAGGAGAGCCGAGGCCCGGAGCCCCGGAGGCAGCGCCTGTGCTCGGACCTGGGCCGCGAGACCGACGAGGCGGCCTTCGTCCCGGACTACAGCGAGGGCGAGGGCTCGGAGCCGGAGAGGGGGCGGAGCGCCAGCCCGAGCCCCTCGCTCAGCCCGGGCTCCCACAGCAACCGCAGCGGCTCGGCCACCACCACCACCACCACGGCAGACAAGAAGAAGAAGAAACACAAGAAGCACAAAAAGCACAAGAAGCACAAAAAGCACAGCGCGCACGAGGGCGAGGCGGAGCACAAGGAACACAAACACAAACACAAGAAAAAGAAACATAAAAAGAACAAGGAGAAGGACGGAGAGGAGGGGGGAGACGCGGCGGAGAAAGCAGAGGAGCAGACCGTGTGCTAACCAGCAGCCGTTAAAACGTCGAACATCCGAAGCCTTCCTGCGTCCAGGAAGTAGTCACGACACATAACAGACCTGTCAGCCAAAGCCGGCGCGCTCCTCCTCGTGCCTCTTCCTTAGGAACGGACATCATAGCAGTACGAATGTAGACGACCTCGCAGGAGACCGGAGGAGCTCTGCCCGGCTGCTCATCTAACCTTTAACGTCACTGCAGCTCTCCCAAGCATGAACACGGTACTTTGTTGTGCCTGCAGAGCGCAACCAATCCTGAGGTTCCTTTCTGTTGTTCCCATGTGATGATGAACCCTTTCAGGTCTGGAGAACAACACTGCTCCTGTTCCTCGATGTTGTGGTAAAACCGGAGCCTGCCACAAAGGACTTGAACGTAATGCAGTGTGTCGAGAGAAAAAAAATAGGAGTAACAACCGCTGTACTCAGGGATGTGATTGCTTCCTTCTGAAATAGGAATTGCCGTTTCTCTGCCCCCCTTTTGTTTAATTTGTAAATAGACATGAACTGTCCCAGTTTTTTTTTTTCCAGTTTGTCTTGATCACATCCCTGTGTGCTCTTGTAGGCTGAAAATACTAAATAACAAGCATTCTGTACTGAATCTGTTTATGATTGATAAGAGGGCACTTGTAAGCACCTTTTATGTGATACAGATTTTTTTTTTTTAGGGTACAGGTTGCATTCACGCTACACTGGATTGTATTATCTGGGATGTCTGTTAATTATGGCAAATCAGTCTGCATGTTTTTGTTCCAAAGGTGCAGTGGTTCTTTATCACATTGTGCAAGAGAGATTGTGTGTGTGTGTGTGTGTGTGAGAGAGAGAGAGAGTGTGTGTGAGAGAGGAAAAGTGAAAGTGATGTTTGGAAGGGGACAAAATCGGAGGACTGCTCTTACAAATGACAGATTTTTGTTGTTTTTTAATTAAAATGGTTTGACCTCATGAAATTGCCTGTGTCTGAATTATTTGTATTTTAAAAGTGGTTGATGTAGCATAATGACTACACAAATTAACATGTACAGGTTACAGGTAAACTTTTAGAAAAGGTTGTGTGTTTTCAGCTCATCTTTGTGCCTCATTTTGGATAACGCACATTTGTGCTGCTTTTCTGCACAACAAACTATCAGTGTGCTACTAACACACTGTGTAACAGACGTGTTTCGTCTCACAGGAGACACATTGATGTAACTTGTTTGAAAGTTTGAGAGTTATTACTCTGCTCTTAGGTCCACTATTTACCACAGTGGGAATATGCAGGTCTTGAAGACTAAAAATAACTTATCTCAGGTGTCTGTAATTTGTTCAGACTAGCGAGGAAAATGGAGACCAGAGGGGAGAAATGATATGAGACGGTAAAGTGCAGCGTGACATGGAAGTACACTGAGAGGACACAATTCAATATTCATAACATACTGAGGCAGTGGAGAAGTCTTAAGTATAAAGAGTATTCTGGTAAAAATCCACCCCTCAAACATGACTCTAATTAGTGAAAGAACTTAATAGGCTCATTTTGGTGATATTCTGTCTTTGATGCATTAAGCTCATGGGTTTAATTGCAAAAATCTGCTGTCAAATTATCTCATTAACTTGCAAGTGAAACATTACCGTGAAGCACCCAAAAAGTGCTATTTGACACCGTACTTACGTAAAGATAATTCCTTTATAAGTCTGGTGCCTTGCAGGATTCCCACAGGTCATGAAATTTTGAAAAGACTATTCCTGACAGGGACGGTCAGAGAATTTAATAAATTCTTATGATAAGTAATGGAATATAATGGAATGTCATTTTGCCAGTCTACATTGAAAAAAAATAAATCAATAATTAGGTATTAACCAAACAATTATTTGTGGTCACATAGCTTCCCCACAGAAAAAAACAAACTATTCTACTAGTCTGCTAAATTAGACCTCTGAGTCTGAGGTTTGTTCAAAATTTTGGTCCAAGAAAAAAATGTCATGTTACATTTATACAGGTCATGGAAATTCAACATTATAGTCATGGCAAACTAAGGTGATTTTACACCTGCCACAGAGTGGAAACCCTGGCTTTGTAACTGCAGTGAACCAATTTCATGTTTCTAGAAATCATAATAGTCATTTAACAAGCTGACACCTTATAAATTGGGCAGAAAATTCTCCTTGTGGGAGCGTCTCTCCACAGATCAGACCTTAGCTGCCTCACTGCGCTCACCATCTCAATAATCTTAAACGGCAGGGAAACTGCTCCGTTAATTTGCATTATTTAACATGTTTTGGTCTATTAAGCAGGCAGTTACTTTTATTTACACCAGTGACTTGACAAAAGCTCGCTGAAGGTGGAACAGTGGATTAAAGAAAGACAAAAAGAGGAAACACAAATCACATTTTGGAAACAAGGTACCTTTAGATCCAGTTCAGGGGATTCTGTGGCTGCTTGCAACACTTCAGTTCTACTTAACTTATTCAAAAACTGAGCTACAAATTTCATTTTTTTTTTTACAAACTCAACTTACTTCTGTCTCCTTTCTAGTCAAAAAACGAATCCCCCAAAGACAAATCTGCAAATTGACTTTGAGCAAGAGAATCCTGATGTCCAGGTTATCACTTTCCAAGATAGTTTTTTTTTCCCCTTACACTTTGATACTTGAGATACGGATTTAAAATGCATGATGTATAATCCAAATCTTCATTTTAAGGTGAAAGGAAAAGAAGACATTTGATCACCATTGCTGTGAGCAGTGGTATCTGACTATCTTGTATTAAAATATGTATGACCCAAAGTGACAGAAATATTGATGAAAACAGCCTTTACCTTGTAGATCGAAATGACCTCAGCAAAGATTTCAAGAAATTAATTCTGTAGCTGGAAGCTTTAAAAATAGCAAAGCTGATTTTTTTGTGTGTGTTGCAAAAACAGTTGTGAATAAAATTAGTGGTGAAGCAAATAATTGTTGGCATGCAGTGATACCAGCATGAACATAATGACTACACCTCTTTCTAATTTAAGTTATTCCAGGTTATACCGCTGCCCTTCGTTACTGCCACAGATACTATACAACCACGCTGTCAAATAAATAATCAATACATACAGCCCTCAAAAGCAATGAAAAACGAACAATGTGCTGCAGCACAAAGAATATCAGATATTTTAGGAAGTAACAGAATTGTCCTCGAAAGCAATTACTTAGATAAAATGGTGAGTTTCAGCATCTTTGGCAGCTCATTCTTTTACAGTCATGAATAATTAAAGTACACATCCCAGAGGGAGACCAGTGTAGTAAGACCGGCTGAACACTGTGTGGAGCTGTGAGTCCTAACACTTTGGCACTGATGGTGAACAGATCTAGACTAAAAATGTCTGGTTTCTCATCTGTTTCGAAATGCCACCTGACAAATTGCTGCCCCTCTCCTTCCCAGACCAGATTGTACCGGGCTTCATTGTGTTTGCATATTTCTGTGTACATGCATAAGTGTGCCTAAGTACCCCTGACTGTGCCAAGTTAGACAGATGATGTGATTGGTGGATGACATGGAAAAAAAATAGGCTGAAGGCAAGAAATGGATAGACAGGTTGAGAGATGGGTGATGGGAAAACAGAAAGACAACAACAGATGTATCTTCCCTGACATTAATACATTAAAGCATATTCTGTCAGCTTAGTCCATGTAGCATGTGTGTGTGTGTGTGTCTCAGTGCGTATATATGGTCATCATTAATGGACTCGGAAATCACTCAGACCATTACAGAAGATTAATTTATTGTTGCAAACCCACCCAGATTATCATCACAACTCGTTGTTCCTCTTATCTTTACCAGTGTATAAGGTTCACTCAGAGTGTGTGTGCATATGTGTGTACATGTGCGTGCGTGTGTCTGCATGTGTATGTGTGTCAGTCTGTGTTTTGTCTTACAAGAATGACATCATTTCCTGTCACCAAGGCCAAAGGTTGCTAAGCAACTTCAGTTCTGCCAATTGTCAGAAAAGATGCTTCTCCGCTGCCTGGCTCACAATAACTCTCTCTCTCTCTCTCTCTCTCTCTCTCTCTCTCTCACTCTCTCTCATTCTCCATGGTGAATGTAATGTATGTATGTGTGTGTGTCTGTTTGTGTGTGTGTGTGTGTGACGTGCATTTGGATTTGTATGGGCTAATGCTGTGCGTGTGCATTTATGCGTGTTATTTGTGTGAAGAAGGGGACAGAAAATAGGCAAGAGAAAGAGGAGAGTGGGATTTGGAAATGTATTGTTTGATAGATTTCTATGAACCAATAAAAAAGGACAATAGTGGAATTTTCCCAGTTGTTTTTCTCCCCAGGGAAACGTGAGCATGCCAATAAATTGTTTACTTCTGCAACATGTGACTCTGCCTTTTACATGCAAAGATCTTACTCTAACCACCTAAAACACTCTAAATGGATAAATAAAGGCAAAGATGCAGCAGCTATAACAAACTGGCACAGAGACAGAGAACTGCTGTGGTCTCCTGTATCCCTCCGCTCTGAAAACTGAAACTTTAGGGAGTTGATATTGACACCGCTGACCGAGCCACATGTATGTGTGTGTGTGTGTGTGTGCATGTGTGTGCTCTGTTAACCTCTGCTGCTGTAACCAGGTCAAGTGAAGTAGGTTTAGGCGTTGCAGGTTCAGGGTCAAACTGCATGTGTGTATCTGCACATGTGTAGTATGTGTAGTATGTGCATGTCCACACTATAAGCCGATGTGTGTGCATCTATGTGTGTGTGTGTGTGTGTGTGTTTGTGCGCCCTCAGGTGGTTGTCATAGCAATTTTGTTGACTGATCAGGACTATTGATCTGTTATCGAATTGCCACAGTATATGTGTGTGTGTGTGTGTGTGTGTGTGTTTTTGTGCGTGTCGGTGTGTGTTTGTGGTTTGGTGTATTTGTATTTGCGACACTGGTATGGAATAAAACACTTCCTCGTATATTATGTTATGTGATGGTCACCATGGAAACACACCCAAGGGGTGCCCAGTACCACACACTGATAATAATGTCTGGCCTAGATACTCATCCTCTACCAATAACACAGGGAATGTAATCTGTGGGTCTGTGTGTGTGCGTTTGTGTGTGTGTGTTCGTGTGTGTGCGTCTCAGTGACTAATGTAAACCAGGGTTTGAACACACCACACTGACAGAGTTGAAGTAAAAAATGCATGAAATGAATCTGCAGAGCAGAAAGCGTCTTGCATGAGTTACACGAGACAGTTTGTGTGAGCGGGGTGAGATGAGCTGGAAGGAGTGGGAAGAATATAGGAATGGGAGTGGAGTGGAAACACACACACAGCCAGGGAGACCCTGCCCTAGTGATTACTACAAACACACACACACATAAATACACACAAACCAATTTTCGTCCAAGGGAGAGTAAAATATTAGCACAAGAAGAGGCCTGTGTGAGTGTGTATGTGGATGAATGCATCCTATATACTGTGTTGTTGCAATATACTAAATGTTTGATGTGCACTTCGGCTATAAGAGTTAGGATAGCTGTGAGGAGTGTGTGTGATGTGGTGGGTGTCATCTGGGCATGACAAGGTGTGACCTAAGCCTGAGTGTGCTACAGCATTGTAATGGAGAGCCAGAATCTTTTACCTACTGGTTGACACTGGTCAACCACCTCTTGCACTTTGCTGGTCCCACTGGCGAGTTTACCATTAAAAATGCATGCTCCTTTTTTCCAACCCATAGAACTTTATTTTAAATTCTAGTGAAGGTCCCAAGGTTTCCAAGGATGCCAAATATGTCCTGCTGAATTACATGGAGATGTGTATCAAATGATGCACAAACATCTATTTCTATTTAATGTAATGCTGCAGCCGTGGAACAATGGCATCGTGGGTTTGAATATTTCATCCAATATAAATGCGATGTAGCTTCAGTGAAGAACTGCAACCAGCAGATACAGAATATATATGTGACATTGCACAGTATAGAAAAATTGTTTTGCTAACTTTGATGCTACTTAAGGGGAAATTTAAGGGAAAATTCGGATTTGGAGTTTTTTCACCTCCTTCATGTTTTACTATCTCCTCATTAATTTATTGTATTTATGTATTTACATCAGGTGTGTAAGTGTCTTTTATGTGTACATGTATTCGTGTTTTTATGTGAGCCATGCACCTTGCCAAAGACAAATTTCTGTTATTTCATGCATTTATGGACAATAAATTTTGTCTTGAGAATCTATGTGGAAGCCATATGAAATATCACAACAGGAGTGCATTCATCTCTCTAAGCAGTGGGCTTGCAGTGAACTGTGCTGTAGGTCTAATGATTTATTACATGGCCCAAATCATATCTCTATCATCAGTCATCAGTAACTGATTCGGTATTTTAGTCAGTGTAAGGGAGGCTACTGGTGGCAATTGTCTCGGAGTTAACCACACCTTATATTTAGTGAACTGATGCCCCTGTAATCTGTCTGTATGGCATCATCTTTCACCTCTCAGCTCAGGACGACCCCTCCCTCCGCCTGGCCCGGGTCGCTGGCTGGTGAGAAATCCGCTAGGTAGAGACAGATAGGCTACTCGCGCGGGGTGTGCGAGCCGGGGTTGGGGTGGGGGGGAGGTCAGTCACATGCTCCAGCTCGTCCCATCACTGTGAAGCTGTCGAAAATTATGAGTCATTTTTTCCAGTCAAAACTTTCAAAATAAAACGCTTTACTGAGACACAGAAGGCCACATTTACATTTATTTTGTCCCCCCCAATTTGGCACGGGTGCAGCGTTTTTGTTTTTTTTAGTATTGGTGTGCGTGTGTGTGGTTAAGCTATTGGCAACATCAGTCAGAATGAAAATAGACATAGCAAAGCACTAGCATAAAAGTTGGTCTTCCTTGTTTTCGTTAAGTAGAAGTAACAGTTTAAAAAATCTACTTAACTAAAGGTAAAGAGTTGTTCATTAATAGCTTCTGATTTTTTCATGTAATTCTAAAGTGATAAGAAGACAAGTTCAAAAATAGATTTAAAAAATAGTTTAATTAGAACATCTGGAAATAACAAAACACAATCCATCAAGTAAAGCCACGCTTATTTTCTTGGCTCGATGACCGCAAAGGTCTCTTCACTGTTCATTGTCCAGTTTCTGATGCTTATGGAAACCGTATAACACAATGTAGCCTACCCTAGTCTATGATGTCATTAAAATGTAGCCGCAGTACGGCAGTGGGAACATAGGCTACTTCATTAAAAGTAAAAACTCTGACTTAGCAAAAAAAAAAATAAAAAAAAAAAAACCGCGACATGTGGAAAAAAAGGTACTGTTCATGAATGTAATTGCTTTCCCCCGTGTCCTTGCACGGGCTGTGTTAGTAGAGCTTTCTGCCAAGTGTTTGATAATTAGGCTTAGTTTTAGGAGTTTGGTCTGCTGGTCGTGGCAGGGGGAAACAAAGCGCGCTTTACAGGTCCCACTTATTTGCTTATCAGCACAAAATATTGGAGTCGCGCGCGCGCACACACACACGCACATACACACACTCAAAGAAAGGAGTCGACGTGCTGTGTGAACACGCCTTAAGTTTTAACGTTCTCCGTGTAATTCAAAGCACCAAAATGAAAGTGAATTCACTCAAATTAAAATAAACCAGTTGGTTTTCAAACTGTCCTTACCAAAAATGTTCATATACCGAGGGTGAGATATTTTGTTGCGAGTACATTTTAACCTAAACAGTGGACGGAGCTTCCGGAAGCAACCGTCTTATTTTGAAGGTAAAATCACCACGTTTCCGGCGGTGTCTTGGCTGTCTCCAGGTCGCTTGACGCAGCTCTCCCCTCCCCGGTGCGCCTGAACTCCGGTACCTGGCTCCGCAGAGCGCGTCCAGCTGCGGAGGGGACGCAGACGCACGGCGGAGCAGCCGGTCTTGTCCAACTTAACTTTCTGCGTTTATTAAAACTTCTGCGCCATCTCTCCCTCTCTCTTCTCTCCATCCTCCCGGCTGAGGGTCTGAGTTGGGATATCGACAGGGGGGGCTCGTTGCGGAGAGGGGAGGCGCAGGACCAGCGGGCTGCTCTCAGATGGAGTACCGGGGCTCCGGGAGCTCAGGGCGCATCACGGACCGGGAGTGAGTGAGGCTGGTGGATGGACGCTGCTCCCCGGTAAAGACAACAGGCAAAGTTTTTTTTTTCTTTCGTGTTATTTACTCCTCCTCTGCTCTTCTGTCCCATATTGGCATTGGTCTGGGTGAATCCCCATGGCACATTAGAAAATGTCCTGATAGCCTGTGGTACTGCTCGCTGTTGTTGATATTTCTCCCTTACAAAACCTCTATGATATTCCTAGAGACACTTCAAGCTTACTCAGTGAGTTAGTGACCTTATCGCACTTTATGGAAGGCCTGGTTTTTGTTATCTGTCGTGCAATCACTGATATTTCTGTAACATCCCAGTACTTATAGTTTGACTATGATATTTTTTAAGTATGTTGCTAAATTGTATAATAAGATTACCATAGCTCGTTTCAGTCTGAGCCAAATTGGGGCTGGTGAGTGCCGTCTAGCCTAATGTCGTCCGGTGGCCTTCAATAGGCTATAACGCTTACCCTGAAAATGGAAGGCTATATTTGCCAGACATATGGTGTTTGTTCTGGATTTATTGAAGCGAGGCAGGCAGTGCTGTAAATATGTGGAAATAATTTTGAGAAAATTATGCATTTGTGACGCGTGCACAGTATGAATAGAACTGAGTGAATGGGGTTCAGTGCTCTAAGTGGAGGTATGAATATGTTTTGTTCTGATTGAAATTCAGTTTTTTCCCCCCACATTGCCTGTGGCAATGCAGGTATGTAATGAGTTTTTTTTATGTTTGAACTGCAGTGTAGACAGCAGGATTTAACTGTGTAAAATGACTTTTATGATTGCAAAGGTTAAATTATTTTCTTCTCTATTATTGAATCATAACAAAGACTCCTAAACTGTGAGGCAGAGCCTTTGGAAACACGATAGTGTAGTGTGTGGCCCTGGAAGTAGCTTACACTCTCCAGATAAAGCAGGCTACATATCCAGTAAATAAGGATGCTGGTGAATTCAATCCCATTATTTTCATAGAACACACACACACACACACACACACACACACACACACACACATGAATGTACACATTTATGACTGTGCCTGCTTGAACTCGCATGCCAGCTGTCATGTTGTCCTTTCACAGTGAGGGCCTGTGAGCCTGTGGACTCGTGTGGATCAGCCCAGTCCTCCTTTAACCTTGCCTGTCTTGATTCTTCCTAGTCAATAACAAATTGGTAGAATTGGGGTAGAATATATTCAGAATGTGTAGGGATCGATCAGCAGTGGAACGGGCACAGAGTGGATCAGGGTAAAGCGTTTGCACTCCTGACAATGTGGACTGTGTCACATGCTCCTCCTCCCATCTACTCCTGACACTCTCCACTGCATTCACCGGCCAGTGGAGCAGAAAATGCGATGAAAATCTAAAATAATCTAAAGCCGTTGAATGAGCACATTCTTGTGATCCCCCCACTCCCTCAGAAGGAGAATGCCACTCAATTAGACGTTTCCCGTATGACATTCCTAGGACGGTCCAGTCAGAATTTGTGAATTTTAACGACTCTCTTTGGACTATGGTGCTGTGTGTTGTGACTTTATGTCTTTAAAGAGCAGCTGAAGGAAAAATAATTACTCAGAAAGCTAAATGTAAGGGATAACAAAGCGTGTTTCTCCTATTTTATGACGAAAGCAAAACAATCATCATGATTAGAAATGCTCTCCTATAGCGAGAACAGACACTGGATCCATAACTGACAATATCCAGATAATATCCAACCCCACGCTCTATTCTCTTCATAGCAATTTGAGGAGAATGAACCTCCTAAGCTACTTATCCCATATGTCCAGATTGAAGCGTTGTTTGAACTCAGTCTGGATTAAAACATCTGCAGTAATGGCCTGTTGTCATCGTGGTGTTGCTGGTGGGATTACACAGGAGGACAGTGTGCTGCTTCCTGTTGTTTGCGTTGACAGGGTGTTTGCACCTTTTGCTCACGTCTAGCAGTTTACTCAGTAATTGAAAGCTATGTTGCCTGCGCAGGACTGTTACCTGCCTCTTGTTTTGATGGTTGCTCACTGTTTTAGAGAGGATGATTAGTGCTTTCCATCCAGCTTTCCCAGAGGGTAGAGGGGATGCAAGGTCTTTCGAACAAGGGCAGTAGCCACCAGGCAACGCGGTGGTGTGCGCACACACACACAAACACACACGCACATGCACATGCACATGCACACACATGCATCCATATGTTGCAGCGTCCTGAGCAGTCTGCCCTCCACCCTGTTTTAGGTTCAAGCTGCTCACAGCACGGCCATGACGGGCAGACACGAGCCAGACCTGCATGAGCAGCAGCGGGGACCGAAGGAGGACGAGGGAGAGGAGGAGGAGGAGGAGGAGGAAGAGGAGGAGGAGGGGGAGAAGGTGCGTGTATCTGTTCAGGGTGAGGAGAGGGAGCAGGAAGGAGACGGGGAGGACGAGGAGGAGCTGCCCTACCCGTCACTAGCGCCAGTGGTTCTTTTGGCTCTGACCCAGACCAGCCCGCCCCGGTCCTGGTGCCTTCGAGCTGTCTGCCACCCATATCCTGCACTTCTAGGAGTGTGCCTGAAGCACTGGGAACCTGTGTGTGTGTGTGTGTGCATCTGTTTGTGCAAGTGTGTGCGTGAGTGCTGGAGAGAGATTGTTTGTGTTTCAGCTCTGTACTCTCTCAAAGCCATTGTAACTACAAGGCACCTTGCATTTCAATGTTTACTTTAGGGGTAAACACAAGGGATACAGGAGGAGGGTAAGTGCTGCACGTGTGTGTGTGTGTGTGCATGTGTTTGTGTGTGTGTGTGCATGCTTGGAAGACCTCAGGTATTTCCTGAGTCTATTAACTGTGGGAAAAGACGGCTAACATTTTTCCCTGATTGGAGGTTTCCATAGTGACAGCCTCTAATGAATCTCCAGGGTTACAGTTGCCTGTCAGTAGCATTGTTACTGGCCACCTCTTATACAGCAGCAGGAGTCACAAACAGTCCAGGCTCACATCACCTCACCAACCTCCCTCGCCCGCTCTCTCTCTCTCTCCCTCTCTCTCTCTCCTCATCGGCTCACCTCACATTCTCCTCCCTGTCTCTCACTCGCAGTCTTAACCTCTCCCTACCTCTGCTTTTGGCGAAAAGGTGTGATTGCCGGAGAGTGTGTGTGTGTGTGCGCGAGCATGTGCAGCTATGAGTGCTCGAGCTTGTGTATATGTGTAGAACCATGAGGACTGTATATGTGTGTAGTTGCGAATACTCAGAAGCATGCATAAACGTCAGCAACACCTCAGGGATTTGTGAAGGCTTTCCAAATTGAATATTTTCCACTGCTTATGACTATGCGTGTGTATGTATGCGCACGTGTGTGTGCGCGCTTGTGTGTATTTACGTGTGAGCTTGTGCCCGCACGTCTGCGGATATTTGCCATTGTCAGCGCTCTGTGTACTCTATAAAATATAAATACATAATTGCTGAATAAATAAAAGCTACATCAAGAGGGGAAAAAAACTACAAATGCCATGAACCAAGTTCTCCTGTAGCCTGCTGGGCTGTTACCATGGTCGCATCCCAGAACGTTGTACGCTCACTGTGTCAGCACTAACTTACACACTCACCGGACACACACATACACACACACGCACACACAACCCCCCACCCACCCACACACACACACACACACGCACACACACTAGCAAGTGAATGCCCTTACACACAAACGAGGGAATCTCCCAGGGAGAAGTTCTTTCAGAGGAATCACCTGGTTGCTTGGCAACAGCGTAGCACTGCCCTAACGGCCCGCTTACTTCCGCTTGCAGTATTTGTGTGTGTGTGTGTGTGTGTGTGTGTGTTTGCCTATCCGTCTGCTTATGCATACTGCTGGCACGTGTCCAGTTTCGTGCACTATATTTATTTACAGTGTGTGTGCGTGTTCCTGTGTGTATGCGCCCCGAGGGGGAAATAATGTGGGTGGACATTGTTTAACAGGGACATTAATGCGAGCGCGGAGGGGGGGCAGTCCCCAAGAGCTCTAAGTCCCATTTTGCCTGGGGTCACCCTGCCTTTTTCCCTTATTTTGCACTCAATACGGATTACAAATTAATTTCCGATCTCCTCCTCTCCACTTCCCCTTAACATATTCCTCGTCTATAGCCTCCTCTTTTATAAACATATTAACAACATACATCTTCACAATACCACAAACAAGACTGGCTGTTGTTCACGGTGTAGCGTTTTCCCCTGTTCCCTCCAGCCCACAGTCATTTCATTTAATTTTTTTCCCCTTGCTTTCAGAGGCAACATTACTTTAAAGTGTGGAACAAGCTCTCTTGCATTGTGAAGTGCTGAGCTCTGCCTCTGATAGTCATGCTGCTCCTTTAATGTAACACATTACACGCACATGAGCACACGGACTGAGTCACATCCATAATCAAACACACACAAACATGCAGAGGGAGAGG